>APFE030703462.1:60529-83463 GCA_000404065.3 Pinus taeda | reverse complement strand
TCAGAGTTTTTGGCAGCCAGGCTAAACCACATGTGTTACCACTCTACATCCCTGATAAGTTACTTGCCAGGGAGGTAGCCTATCAAATCAGCGCTAAAGGGGTTACCCAAACCCTGAAAAGGGCTAAAAAACATGTTTGGCCTTCTTTTCCACTAAGAATTGGAATGTATACACTGCATGACATCAAGCATGCAGAAAAGGAAGCCGGGAAAATGAATTTTCTCACTCTGGCTACCCTGCCAAGGAGGCAGTATGATCCAAGAAAAATCGCTTACAATGCGCTCGACCAGGCCAAATTGGCCAAGGTCGAGCACAAAGAAGACAAATTCGAATACTTGTTTGTATCAGCCGAATCATTGTATCAAGTCAAGTCGCTTGCCCGAAATTTTTATAACGATGAAGGGCTAGTTGAGTTTAACAGAATCAGAGAACAGAGGTTGCAAACTCTGCCTCTAGACCTGTTAGCAACTGTACCGACAGCCACCAGGTCAAGCGAGTCTGAACAGCGACATAATACACCACCTCCTAATACATCAACACAGCAGGAAGAGACGCATAGCCAAAGGAAGTAGGCCACTCAGGAAAATGCACAGCAACAAGAAGAAACCCAAGCAAAGACCCAAGAGGAGAGCAGCTCTAAAGGTAACCAAGATCCATTAGTTGATCCGAATTTGCTCCAGCAATGGAATCAATTCAGTACAATCATCAATAACTTAGAGTGCTCAAAAGATGATGAGGTTTCAAAGGAAGGGGATACACAGGAAGCGACATCAAAACCGGTTTCAGGTGAAACCAACGGCATACCCAAAACAAAAGGATTAGAGATAATTCCTAAAGATCCGACGGGGGAGATCGTTTTTAAAATTGAAGAAATCCCCCCTTTAGATATATTTTACAGCCCCAAGCATAAAGCCGTCATAAAGCGACAGAGGAAAAGGAGAAGAACTGATCAATCTTCCCCATTCCCTGAATCAACAGTAACGGGCAATGTTGTATGGAAATAGAAATTCAACCCCTCCGATGACTTAACCAAGCTATCACAGTTCGCTGGAGCATATTCGGCGGAGACTATTGATAAAGCAACGAAGGTGAGCAATTTGTTGAAAGCAAAGGATCAGGATATCTCTTCACCATAGGTGAGACTATCAAAAGTGCAGCAGAGGGCAGAGCAGGCCGAGAAAGAATTGCTAGCATAGCAGCAGAACAATAATCAGCTAGTCAAGCAATTACAAGAGCAAAAACATAGGATAGATGAAGGCGCAGTGCAAAGGCAGAAGGAGCTATCAGTGGCACTGGAGCAGTTAAGAATATCGACTTTGACTGAGGGAACAATGAAAGCAAAAGATGAACAAATCGCTCAATTGACCACTCAAATTGAGCAAACAAAAAATCTCCCTAAGATAGATGAATTTAAAGCAGAAGCGCTCCAGCCAAATAAGGGATTGATTAATCAGGTTAAGCTATTATGTCAACATCTTATACGAGCAGAACCATTGTGCAAATTGTCAGCGTCTATAAGCGAAAAGGTAGACAAAGCAAGGACTGACTTGGATCAGGCAGAAGAAACACTGACAAACTTTATAGAATGGCAAGATTCAGATGTAGGCCGGGCAACTAATCTACCAAGAATTCTAGAATCGCACAAAGAGATATTATTCATAGAATGGAAATCACAACTGATGAAAGCAGAAAGAGCAACTTCTAGATGCAGGACAATAAGTGGAAATTTGGTTGAATTAGTAAATAATACATTGTATTTATCTAACATAATTTCCCAATGCACTCCAGGTCAGTTAACGACAGCAAATATATTGGAGCACTCATGCTATGCAGACTTGGAGAAAAGTGCAAGATTGATCGCTGGAGTCAACAGTCTGACATGGGATGCGTATTGGTTCTTCTTAATCAAAACATACAGCCAAAGAGCCGTCTTGAAGTGCCTAACCGATGTTGTCGGTTATATTACACCTGACATCCAGGATGCCACCTTCGCCGCCCAATTCAGTTTACGCCTCAACAAACCGCCAGAAGTAGAACCAATGCTCGCGATAAGTCAGCTAAGGTTTAAGGGCAAGCAACCTGAGGCATGACTCATTTCACCGACTACCAGATCGCCCCTGAGAAGTAGACCAGATTTACTGATACTAATTTAGTAGGATTTTGTTTCATAGATCTTTTTAGTTTAGTAGTATTTAAAGACCCTTTCATGCATTTAGAATGGGTCGTAAAAGTTTTGTATATGACTTAAACCCTGACGCTGCACTATTGTACTTCAGGGATATTCTTTTATGAAACTTGACCAATTATTCCGAATTTGATGAGGAAGGCTTTTATGCAAATGTGCACTATTGTCATTGTTTGAAAGCATTTCTGTGTTGAAGAAGGAATTCTGAATAGCGATTGATATTTCGGATCGATCTACAGCTCACATGGTACTATTATCTGCATCTGTATTCTTTTTCGTTATATGAATTGTTATTGAAATCGCTCTTGCTATTGTCGCTTATATATATATGTGCTTTTTCACAGCATTCCTTATACATTCCACTATTGGTTGTTTATCGCATGCTCTCCTTTGAGACTTATATATGTATCGATGATACGAACAGTGAATGTAGTAATTTGTATGCATCGCTTCATTGTGACTATTCATGTTAAGCAATCTTTGAATGATTGAACATCATTTATTTGTTTTACAGAGTCATCTATATTCCTGGTAAATAGATAAATATTATTTAACGCTACATTCTGAATGAATAAGTTGTTCCCGGGATTAGTATTAGTTTCCCTACTTTTGTCAATAGAGTAAGTCATTCGCCTATCATTCAAGCAATTTATTCATCACCCATCCATCCCTTTTATTTCATTCTCGGGAAACTGGTCCCGTTATCTCTAGTCGGAGCCACCATTCCAAACGGAAAAGGAGTTGTACTAAGGTCCAGACCGGGTGGTTATCCCCGATGTTGTGGCAACGATTTCCGAGGCCTCAACATTTCTGGCGCTAGAAGGAGGGCATACGCTATGAATGGTGAGTAAGCCAACACCTACAAACCATTCAAAGAGCAGCTCACCCTCCACCTCTCCTCGAATATCTCGTTCGCATTCTGTATCTCCAATATCCAGACGAGACGAAGAGGAATCAACCACTACTACTCAATTACATCATACTTCAGAACACTTAAGTCCGGAGTCCCCTGAAGTCCAATCCATCATCCAGAAACTTCAAGGCTTCTCGATATCCCCTCCGAGATCTGAAGTATCACATGGCAGTCACACTTCGTAATTTCATTTACCTCCTCATCTTACCAGACTCCAAAGTGAAAAGCTAGGTATTGAGCCACCTGAATTTCCTTTGCCCGAAAGGAAAAGGATCAAAAAGACAACTGAAGGATCTGGTAGCAATACACTTTCTCCATCATCTTCCATTTCATCATCACCTGTGCGAAGTCATACATCCACATCACCACTTCATATAGTTGTTCACCAAGGGACTTCATCTCAAGGATCACAATCTTTTCAGTCAATACTTCCTCCTCCACCTCAAGCACCTGGAACACCACAAGCGAACGTCGGTAATCCTAAAATGGCTCAAAGACCATGGAGAAGTCCTGGTGCAGTTACTATGCCTGCACCTTTACATCCATTACCTGATTACCCCGAGAAATGGTTACCCAAATTTAATCCAGATGCTGGAACTTCTGCAGAATAACATATTAATAATTTTATGTTGTCAGTCAATTTAAAGGGAGTCACTGAAGAAGATGTGGTAGTAAGATTGTTTCCCTATTCACTACAAGGATCTGCAGGGTATTGGTATTTTTCCTTACCGTCTGGATCCATCACGAGTTGGAATATCTTCCAGGAACAGTTTCTCACCAAATACGGTGATGACAGATCCTTAGCTACACTTTTCCATGATCTTTCAAACTGAAGGATCAAATCAAGAGAGCCCATCAAGGAGTTCAACTCCAGATTTAACAAACTCTTGAATAAGATCCCCACTGATGATAAACCGAGCGAACAAGTTAGAAGCGAGTGGTATATCACTACTTTGCCTTCAAACATTGCTATATTCGTTGATAGGGCCAAACAACCCACATTAGCCGAAAATATGAAGGAAGCACTCACAGTAGAAAAAAGTGTAATCGCCTTAGAAAAGAAAACTGCCTTGGAAGAAAGAAAATCTAAAAAAGTGTCCTTTAAAGACAACTCTAAGAAAAAGAACATTAAGGATCCATATGACATGGAGGGCCTTCAAAAAGTCTTTAAAACTATGTCGAACGAAATGGGTGAAATCAAGAAACAAGTATCGGAATCCTCAACGAAGAAACCATATAGGAATTTCAAGAAACCCGAGTCCAAACCCCCTAATGTTATATCATATGCAGACTCGGATCCTGAGGAAGAAGAAGAGGAAGAAACAGTTATGCCATCTGAAGGAGAAGAAGAGGAAGTAGTTGAATGTCACGGAATGTGGGACTTTATACTCCCTAATTCCGATACTGATGCCGAACAAGAAACCTTTCCTATAACTATAAGGAGTAAAGGTGCTCCCGAAACTGTCCAAGCTAATCCTAAGAAAAGGAGTGCCGGAAAAAACACTGCAAAGGAAAAGGTACCCGTTAGGAAACCAGCTGCAACAGTATCCAACAATCAGCCATCTTCTTCTACTACACCTTCACCATCTAAGACTTTAGTAATTTCTGATTCGATGGATTACAACATTGTCGATGACATGAAGAAAACTAAGGCAAACATTACTATGTTTGAACTTAGTAAATTAAAACATCAGCAGAAATTACTACTCAAAGAATTTAACGATGTCTCTTCTTCCCCTCTTCCCACCACTAAAGCTGCAAGTGACTCAGGACAACCCCCTGTTGGTAGAGTTGAGGCAACCGACACAATTCTGATCGGAGATAGATCAAACTCCCATACCCCTCCTTTCCTCCTGACTTATGAAATTTATAATCGAAATCTGCATAACTGCTTAATCGATTCTGGAGCATATTCCAATATAATGCCTGCTTCGGTTTGTTCTAAACTGAATATAGAGCCACAAAAGTCTTCCATTCACATCGTGCAGTTAGATAGAACTAAAGTTCAAGTCCTAGGAGAAATAAACTCTGTAACAATCAGATTATCGGCAGATCTAAGAATTTTCCAACGGATTGATATTCTAATCGCCGATATACCTGAATTTTATGGATTGATTTTAAGCAGGGACTGGTCTGAAAAACTCCATGGGTATATCTCCACCGATTGGTCACATATGTGGCTCCCCTATAAGGGCAAGCCAAATCAAATAAGGATTGATCGAGAGAAGCATATGACCCATACTGTTACAGAATTTGAACAAGAAAACCAGCGAGTCGTGTTCAACAATAATATCCTAGGAAACTATTCTTCAGAGTCATTTTTTGGCAATTATGTTGCCCAACAATCCCCTTTCTCAGTTGATAATTTCGCATCACAAACTTAAAACGTTTCACAGACCGACAAGTCTAAATGCGTTAATGTTACTGAGAATGTTGTAACAAAAACTGTAGATAATTCATTATTTTGGTCTTTATATTTTGATGGATCTAAGTCCAGTGAAGGATCAGGAGTAGGATGCATTTTGGTCAGCCCGCAAGGAGAAAAAAAAATGTTGTCTTGTAGATTAGAATTTGAATGCACTAATAACATAGCCGAGTATGAAGCGCTTGTTCAAGGACTATACAAAGCAATCGGCCTCAAAGTTCAATACTTAAAGGTTTTTGGCGACTCTGGAATAATTGTTAAGCAGGTAAGGAATACAATTCACTGTCTTTCGAACCATCTTAAACATTATCAATCGTTGGTGCAAGAACTTACCTCCCATTTCCAAGCTTCAATATATCTTCCATACCCAGGGAACAGAACTTCGCAGCCAATTTGCTGGCCAATGTCGCTTCCAAGCTGCTCCCTTCAGAGGACTTTAGTCCCGATAGGTTTTCAATAGAACTACTTTTTAGGCCATCCAATCCAGATAATGTAACCAATTGGAGAGTGTTTAACCATGATGAAGACATCTTACAATTTCTGACCTCTGAAAAGTCCTATGACAATCAAATCATTGAGGAAGGTGAACATGATACTCAAATGCAAGGTAAACATGAAGAAAATTCGATCCCTAAGCATGTAGTAAAGCTTGAAGACCTTTACGATATTAAAGACAGGTTCAAACCTGTATCTAATGCAAAACTTCAGAGCTCTACCTTAAGGTTTGAATTAATAAACCTTGGCACCCAACAAAACCCTCAAAATATTAACTTAGGATTGGGACTTTCTATAGAGGAAAAGGAAGCATTTATTAGTCTGTTACGAAAAAATAAACATGTGTTTGCTTGGATATATGATGATCTAAAAACTTATGACACGTCTATCATTCAGCACACTATCCCAATGCTTCCCGAGCAGAAACCGATTCAACAAAAATTGAGAAAAATACACCCAAACTTAGAGAGTCAGATAAAATCTGAACTCAACAAACTCCTAAAAGCTAAGATTATTTTTCTCGTACGACACTCGAATTGGGTCTCCAATATGGCACCAGTCAAAAAAAATAATGGCAACATAAGAATTTGTATTGATTTCAGAAATTTAAATAAGGCAAGTCTAAAAGATAATTTCCCATTACCCACTATGGAGCAGATACTCCAATCAGTGGCTGGTTCAGAATTAATTTCTTTCTTGGACGGATTTTTAGGGTATAATCAAAATCTGGTTCACCCTAATGACCAACTCAAGACCACCTTTAGAACAAAATGGGGAACATATGCTTATCAGAAGATGCCCTTCGGACTCATTAATGCAGGAGCCACTTTCCAGAGGGCGATGGATATCACTTTCAAAGGGTTAATTAATAGAACAGTAGTTGTCTATTTAGACGACATTACTGTATTTTCAAGAGAAAGATCCAATCACTTGCAAGATTTGAACCAAATCTTCCAACGCTGTAAGAAATACGGTATTTCTCTGAACCCTAAGAAATCTTTTTTCGCCCTTGATCAAGGTAAGCTCCTAGGTTTTATTGTATCTAAAGATGGCATCTATATCGACCCAGACAGGATTAGTGAAATTTCTGAAATCCCTTTTCCTCATAATAAAAAATCCATGCAGTCATTCTTAGGCCAAATTAATTTTGTAAAAAGATTCATTCCAGATTTTTCTCAAATTATTTTACCACTCCAAAATATGATTAAGAAAAATTCAGTCTTCAAATGGGGAGTACCAGAGAAGGAAGCATTTGAACTAATCAAGAAATCAATAATCGATGCCCCAGCTCTAAATACCCCAAATTTTTCTAATCATTTTACATTGTACACCATCGCATCTGATTCTTCTTACGCCGCAGTACTTACGCAAATCAATGATCACAATTTGGAAGCACCAATTTCATTCTATAGCTCAAATCTTCAAGGCGCTGAATTGAACTATTCTGAAGTAGAAAAACAAGCCTTTACTGTGTATAAAGCGGTTAAACATTACAAACCATTCCTGCTCAAAGCCCATACAAAGGTTATAGTTCCCTTCTCCTCAGTTAGACAACTGTTAATCCAGAGAGAACTAGGAGAAAAAAGGGCAAATTGGGTAATAGCGCTTCAGGAATACGACATAGAAATAAAGCCGGCAAAGATTGTTAAAGGTCAAGGTTTTTGCAGGTTATTGGCAGGCGCATCCAACATCCCAGAATCAAGCGATACTGATCAACCTGAAATCATCAATTAGGTAAGTGCCACCGATTCTGAATCACGGTACGCTGATCTAATATTTTACCTAAAAAATGGATATGCACCTCCTAACTTGTCCTACAAAAGCAAAAGGGCCATAAGATTGAAAGCAAATAATTTTACCATTATTGATGATGTTCTGTTTAAACAAAATTATGATTCTGTTTTACTAAAATGCCTTGAGAAACAGGAAGCACAAAAGGTCTTGCAGGAATTGCACGACGGACCAGCTGGAGGCCACTTCGAAGCTGATACAACAGCTCACAAAGTCATCCATGCCAGATGTTACTGGCCCACTCTGTTTAGAGATACTCATGAGCATGTAAGGAAATGCCCAAGTTGCCAAACTGCGAGTGGAAGACAAAATAAATCAGCCCTTCCTCTGCAACCGATTAACATTGAACAACCATTTGAGCAATGGGGATTGGACATTATTGGATAAATTACTCCTAATTCTTCCAAATAGCACAAGTATATCCTTACTGCTACTGATTACTTCACCAAGTGGGTTGAAGCAATTCCGCTAAAGACAACAAACTCTGAAGCTATTATTGAATTCATAGATCAATTCATCATTACCAGGTTTGGCGTCCCTAACGCTCTTGTTTTTTATAATGCTTCATACTTTTCAGGAAATGCTATGTTTGATTTCGCAATCAAAAGAGGTTTCAAACTCAAATACTCAGCTAACTATTATCCCCAGGGTAACGGTTTGGCAGATTCTACAAACAAAAACCTTATTAAAATTATCAAACGAACTATCGAACAGAATCACAAGACTTGGCACAAATCTTTAATATTTGCACTATGGGCTGACAGGGTAACGCAAAAAGCTTCTATAGATTCTTCCCCATTTAAACTTGTCTATGGAAAAGAAGTTGTACTACAAACAAATCTGATTCTTCCTTCTCTAGATCTAGTTCAATTTATTGAAGAAACTCCTTCTTCTTCTTTACAACTTAGGCATGACCAAATCTTGAAATTAGAAGAAGAAAGAGAAAAAGCCAAAATTACCCATGCGAAACATCAGCAGAACATCAAAACATCATTTGATTCAATCTCGTCTGGTTCTAAGCAATTCCAAGTTGAAGATTTAGTCCTGAAATGGGAAAAAGCCCATGAAGATAAAGGCAAACACACCAAATTCCAGAAAATGTGGCTTGGACCATTTCAAATCTGCGAAAAGATAGGCCATTCAACCTTTATGTTACAAGATTTATCAGGGTTGAGAGATTCTCTCCCTGTTAATGGCCTAGTCTTAAATAAATTTTTCAACTGAGGAGGTAACCCCTTCTCCTTTTACATAGCATTTTTATAGTTTATAGCAAAACTAGGAAATAAGACTGTAAGGCATTTTCTATTTGACATTTGTTGTATTTGAAGAGTTTCTCAGAAACAAGCAATGCGATATTTACTTTTAAAATAATTAGAAGTATTAAACAAAAGGAATAATTTCTAGGAAATTAGTTATAATTGCACTCTAAGATTACAATACGATCCTAGTAAACTCCTCTTGAAGTATAAATCTTGTAAATATTTTTATATTTTTCAAAATTGGTTATAAAAAGGTTATCAATATTAAAATAGAAACTAGTCCAAATTCAACATCTCAAACTCTTACCTTGTCATCCATCCTACCTTAAGGAGGAAAATTGTCTATCCCATTTTACTTAGGTTCATGATTATTCAGGATGCAATTCGAAGAATGCTAGATATAAAGTTGAGAAGTCTTATCACAAGCCTGCTTACCATGATCATAGGAAGATAGTTTGGCCGACATTACCAATACTGCATACCAAAACAGGGTATTGGCTTCAATTGTAAGACAAGGAGTCTCATCACGAGCCAGCTTGTTCGGTCAGATTACTACCAGTGAATGGCATTGTCAATCAACTGGCCACCACACCAGGGCAATGACTTTTTATTTTATAAAAGAACAGAAAAGGAAAATCAAAACAAATGTGAAAAAACATAATTTTGAATTCATTCTGTTAATCATGCTCTTAAGTGAACAGGACAATAGACAATGATATGGTTAAAAGGTATCCCTGCCGAGACTATGGACGTTTGCTAGCAGCAGAGGCTCTACCTATGACAAATGAGTTAATTTTAATAGTTGGATTGGAATAGTCTCCTATTTTATCAATATCAACCACTAAGTGCCAATTTGAAAATCTAGAATGTATCTATTTTCACCAAGGGAGGAAATTAGCGAAGAAAGTTTTGTTTCCTTAAAATGCAACGATATCTAATTATATTAGAAATTTCCCTTTTGAATAAAATTTCTATTATGAAAAAGTTTAAGTATTTCTATACTATTCAGAGATAAATGCTTCTCCCAGCGAATCGCTAATTGTTGTGCCCTACAACAACCACCCATTTCATATCACTAAAATTCCAAAAAATTATAATATGAAATGGGTCCCTTTTTAATTTTTGTTTTTAAATTGGTATCAATTTAAGGTTCTATTTCGCAAAGAGGCTTTTTAATAAAACCATTCAAAAAACCCGATATAAAACGATTTACTTTCGTCACTGCGATAAAGCGATCGCAAGATCGCATATCGCAATGACAAAGAAAATATAATGCGATCGCATATCGCAATGACAAAGAAAATATAATATAAGGGACATATTGGTTTTCACCGATGCGAAATCGCTATCAGATATCGGCAAAGCATAAAATGACACAAGTAATGATCTTTGCTACCATGCGATGCAAAATCGGCAATCGGCAATCGGCGATAACATCTAAAGCGCAACTAAGCTTCTCCTCATCCGATGCGATGCGATATCACTATCGGCAATCAGTGATTCACCATGCCCTCATCCTAAGCGCTACTACCAGCGATACCCGATGCCATGCGATATCGGATATCGGCGATCGAGGATTCCAAGCAAAACCAATGCAATAATTCAAAAATTTCCCCGATGCCCGATTTCGCAAAAGGTAAATCGCACGTTTCTCAAGGTAACAGTCATAAAGGCAGTTTGATTTGATTTATTCGTAATTAACGCCATATCCTTTGGAAAAGCCGCTCATCCGTGTTCAAACCGCCAAATAGCCCTCAACATGCCTCAAATAAATCATTTATCCATTAATCGAAGCAATTGTAATTAATAAGACTGACAGGCCGTAATGATCATTTAATAAGAAAACAGGCTTGAGGCCATCCACGTATTTGTTCCTAAGGCCACCTTAAGTCAATTAATTACTGTGAATGTGCCAAGATATATATGTACTTCATTCTGTTTGATTGATGATATTGTTGCATGTGTTCTGCTTATCTTTCACTCTGCGGAGAATTCTTTCACGGAAACAGTAGAAAGAGAAACGGGAAAGAAATCCAAGAAGACTACAATGCCTACTGCTCCGCCAGCTGTAGGGCTAACTGTCGCTGATCCAACTGGGAAGAACAAAGGACTAATATCAGACACAACATGCTTAGGACTCCCGAAGACCACTTGGCAGGGGATATATAATTTGATTGAGGCCGAAGGGCCAATGGTGACCAAAGTGGAGATTTTATGCGACAATACCAGTAAGTCTGACGCCAATCTAAAAGACTTGGCTGGTTCCTTCCTACACAGAATAGCGGCCCGGGAGCAGGTTCTTCCTTACACAGATGTAGTAAGGTGGGCACTCCAAGAACTCCCAATTGTTGATAGACTGTTTGAATCTACGGATGGGAGGGTTTTCGGCTCGTTTCGAGCCAAAGACCTACGGCTAATGTATCACCTGCCACGAGAAGAGAAGAAGTATAATGCTGCGTTTTTGGAGAAGTTTCAAGAAGAAAACGAGACCGAATCTGAACCTATTCAAGACTGGAGACATAATCCAGCAAAACACAAGCACGAGACCTCGGGTAAGTACTCAGTTGACTCCCTGTGTTCACCTTACTGTTACGTTGGAGTTTTGATGTGTAGCCTATGGGGAATGCATGACGCTGCCAATATCACCATAGAAATGGTTCCCCTAATTGAGGCAGCATGCAGTGGGGAAATCATGGACTCGGCGGATATATTGTCTGACAAGTTAGCCAAAGCTATTCTTGACTTCAGGTCTGACTACTGTGTCACAGAAAGGGTTATTCCGCCATTATACTATAGTGCATATATTATGGATGTGTTGTGTTTTTTTTCTGAATTTCCTGTACTGGGATGGAGATGGACGTCGCAACACCCCACACCCATTCACATATATCATCAAAAATTTTGGAAGACTAGTTAGAAGCACCACATGTACCAAATCTGCAACGGTTTTATGGTACCAATTCATTATTTAATTTTTAATAAGCCTGCCACTAAAATGTCTGAGCAAGCAGCTGTAGATTTGACTGCAGTCGCGAGTTGGTTTGGGGAGGAGAAATTCACTTATATCAAAGTTTTTGGAAGCCAGGCTAAACCACATGTGTTACCACTCTACATCCCTAATAAGTTACTTGCCAAGGAGGTAGCCTATTAAATCAGTGCTGAAGGGGTTAGCTAAACCCTAAAAAGAGCGAAAAAACATGTTTGGCCTTCTTTTCCACTGAGAATTGGAATGTATACACTGCATGACATCAAGCATGCAGAGAAAGAAGCCGAAAAAATGAATTTTCTCACTCTGGCTACCCTGCCAAGGAGGCAGTACGATCCAAGAAAGGTCGCTTATAATGCGCTCGACCAGGCCAAATTGGCCAAGGTCGAGCATAAAGAATATAAATTCGAAGACTTGTTCGTATCAGCCGAATCATTATATCAAGTCAAGTCGCTTGCCCAAAATGTTTATAACGATGAAGGGCTAGTTGAGTTTAACAGAATCAGAGAACAGAGGTTGCAAGCTCTGCCTCTAGACCTGTTAGCAACTGTGCCGACAGCCGCCAGGTCAAGCGAGTCTGAACAGCAACATAATACACCACCTCCTACTACATCAGCACAGCAGGAGAAGATGCATAGCCAAAGGCAGGAGCCAACTCAGGAAAATGCACACCAACAAAAAGAAACCCAAACAAAGAACCAAGAGGAGAGCAGCTCTAAAGGTAACCAAGATCCATTAGTTGATCCGAATTTGCTCCAACAATGGAATCAATTCAGTACAATCATCAATAACTTAGAGTGCTCAAAAGATGACCAGGGTTCAAAGGAAGGTGGTACACAGCAAGCGACATCGAAACCGGTTTCAGGTGAAACCAGCGGCATACCCAAAACAAAAAGATTAGAGATAATTCCTAAAGATCCGACGGGGGAGATCGTTTTGCAAATTGAAGAAATCCCCCCTCTAGATATATTTTACAGCCCCAAGCATAAAGCCGTCGTAAAGTGACAGAGGAAAAGGAGAAGAACTGATCAACCTTCCCCATTCCCTGAATTAACAGTAACGGGCAATGTTGTATGGAAAGAGGAATTCGACCCCTCCGATGACTTAACCAAGCTATCACATGTCGCTGGAGCATATTCAGCGGCAACCATTGATAAAGCGTCGGAGGTAAGCAGTTTATTAAAGACCAAGGACCAAGACATCTCTTCACTACAAGCGAGAATATTAGAAGTTCAACAGAGGGCAGAGCAGGCGGAGAAAGAATTGCTAGTGCAACAATAGAACAATAATCAGCTGACCAAGCAATTACAAGAGCAAAAGCAGAGAATTGATGAAGGCGCAATACAAAGGCAAAAGGAGCTATCGGCGGCACTGGAGCAGTTAAGAATATCAACTGAGGGAACAATGAAAGCGAAAGATGAACAAATCGCTCAATTGACCACTCAAATCGAGCAAATGAAAAAGCTCCCTCAGATAGATGAGTTCAAAGCAAAAGCGTTCGAGTTAAATAAGGGATTGATTAATCAAGTTAAGCTACTATGTCAACAGATTATACGAGCAGAACCATTGTGCGAATTGGTAGCATCTATAAACGAAAAGGTAGAAAAAGCAAGGACCGATTTGGATCAGGCCGAAGAAACACTGAAAAACTTTATAGAATGGCAAGATTCCGATATAGGCCGGGCAACTAATCTACCGAGAATTATGGAATCGCACAAAGAGATATTATTCACAGAATGGCAATCACAACTAATGAAAGCAGAAAGAGCAATTTCCAGATGCAAGACAATCAGTGGAAATTTGGTTGAATTAGTAAATAATACACTGTATTTATCTAATATAATTTCCCAATGCACTCCAGGTCAATTAACAGCGGCAAATATACTGGAGCACTCATGCTATCTGGAGCTGGAGAAAAATGAAAGATTGATCGCTGGAATCAACAGTCTGACGTGGGATGCTTATTGGTTCTTCTTAATCAAGCCATACTGCCAAAGAGCTGCCTTGAAGTGCCTAACCGATGCTCTCGGGTATATTATACCCGACATTCAGGATGCCACCTTTGCAACCCAATTCAGTTTGCGCCTCAACAAACTGCCAGAAGTAGAACCAATGCTTGCGATAAGCCAGCTAAGGTTTAAAGGCAAACAACCTGAGGCATGATTCACTTCGCCAACTGCCAGATCGGCTCTGAAAGATAGACCGCATTTACTGATACCAATTTAGTAGGATTTTGTTTCATAGATCTTTTTAGCTTAGTAGTATTTATAGACCCTTTCATGCATTTAGAAAGGGTCGTAAAAGTTTGGTATATGACTTAAACCCTGAAGTTGCACTATTGTACTTCAGGGATATTCTTTTATGAAACTTGACCAATTATTCCGAATTTGATGAGGAAGGCTTTTATGCAAATGTGCACTATTGTCATTGTTCGAAAGCATTTCTGTGTTGAAGAAGGAATTTTGAATAGCGATTGATATTTCGGATCGATCTACAACTCACATGGTACTATTATCTGCGTCTGTATTCTTTTTCGTTATATGAATTGTTATTTAAATCGCTCTTGCTATTATCACTTATATATATATATGTGTTTTTCATAGCATTCTTTATGCATTCCACTATTGGTTGTTTATCGTATTCTCTTCTTTCAGACGTATATATGTATCGATGATATGAACAATGAATGTAGTAATTTGTATGCATCGCTTCATTGTGACTATTCATGTGAAGCAATCTTTGAATGATTGAACATCCTTTATTTATTTCGTAGAGTCATCTATATGCCTGATAAATAGATAAAGATTATTTAACGCTACATTTCTGAATGAATAAGTTGTTCCCGGGATTAGTATTAGTTTCCCTACTTTTGTCAATAGAATAAGTCATTCGCCTATCATTCAAGAAATTTATTCATCCCCCATCCATCCCTTTTTATTTCATTATCGGGAAACTGGTCCCATTATCTCCAGTCGGAGCCACCATTCCAAACGGAAAAGGAGTTGTATCAAGGTCCGGACCGGGTGGTTATCCCCGATGTTGTGGCAACGATTTCCGAGGCCTCAACATGTTGTTAAGAATAACTTTGCATGGACTTTCTATTTTAATAGAAACTGAAGCTATAGATGTTGAAACTAAGTGTTCCATCGGAAAGATCTCGAAAAATTAGGTTGGTTCAAAAAAACGGCTTCCGGATGAAGAAGTTATGGCTTTTTGAAGAAAAGTTGATGAAGATGCCGACAAAGTGAGGGAATGTGCGGAAATGAATGATAATGTTATAAAAAAATCCGCCCCCTTTCCAAACTTAATCTAATTAGCTCAACAAAAAAGAAGACTTGAACTCAAGACCTCTATTCTCATAAAGTAGCTTTGGACCAAGTGAGCTAAACTAAAAGTTTAGTAATTTTTGGAAAAGAGGAAGGGTTTTTTTTTTTTTTTTGGTAGTCACGGAAGCTTTGGGCTGTGTGCTTACTTGAAAAATCTCTTTTTCCCTACAAAACAAAAAAACACAAAACCCAACACAGACATACAAAAAAAAAAAAACCTTACGGCTTGAAGTTAGCTTTAGCCGAAAACTAAATATTTTCCTCAATGTTTCTGATTTTCCGAGATCACACTAAGGCATGGCGGAAAAAAGCATATGCATGAGAAAAATCTCTCCTCTCTGTTTCTGATTTTCCCAGATCGCACAGAGTCGCGGGGCAAAGAGCATACGCAGAAATGAAAGGTATAGATCCGGTAATAAAAAAACAAGAGCTAAATAAACTGAAATAAACTGAGAGAAAATAACTAGAAACTGCAAGTAAAGATTGTATACCTCCAGATCTTAAAAATGACGTAGCTAGGGCTACCAGAAACCTTTTCGTATGAAACGAAAGAGGTTCCTCACTGGAACAGATGCTCCTAACACAATAGAGCAGTCCTCTCGGCCCGAAAACAGTCAGAAACAGTAGATCTAGAAAATAGAAGACGGATGCAGTTCTACTGGCTTCAGATTTGGATCAACAATGGACGCGACCCTCAAATAACTCTGATACCATGTAGGAATTTACGGGGTAAGTTCCTCAGACAGAACACCAAAGGACACCGCTCACAAATAGATCACAGATCAATACACCAGTATTGTTGACATGGTTAAAACCCTCAAAGAGGGAAACAGTCCACGGCCTGAGCTAACGCGGCCACTACAGGCAATTTATTAATAAAAGAATGAAAATTTACATAAGCTTTTCTCATAAACAGTTGCCCTACAAATGACCCTTCATGCTCTTTAAATAGAGATCATGGATCAATCGGGTATTAAGCCACGGATCAAGTGTCGGTAATACCGAGGACAGAATGAACCGTCGGATCACTACATATCGTGACTGTCGGATTGTAAGTTAAAAAAGTACATAGTAAAGAAACACACTTTACCTAACTCTATACTAGACCAAGTTATACTTAACTACTTCCTATGTGTCGGAATATCCTAACATCTTATTACATCCCAAGGGAAACTAGTTGGAGAGGCACCCCCAAAGTTGTGAGTTTTTGAACTAAAGAAATCTAAATATAATGTTTTTAAACTAAAGAAATCTGAATATAAATTAAGTATGAGAAGATACACATCTAAATCTAAATATATTTAGTAAAAAAATTATTACTAACCATATATATTTATTAATTTAAATACATTTACTAACCAATAAACAATTGGCATGTTGAAGTTTTTATAATATAAAATTGTGTTTATTAGTCGAGAGTTCAAATTATGTATCTATATAAAGCAAATGAATGTTTCAAGATTTGAATGTGATATGCAGTAAGAAAAAAAAGTATCAAAAGATACAAATCTAAATCTATATATATTTATTACAAATTTTATGCCAAATATATTTACCAAGATATATTTACTAAGCAATTAACATATCTATTAGCATCCAAGTTTTCATAATATAAAACTATGTTTGCTTATGTATATATGCAAAGCAAATGAATGTTTCAAGATTTGAATTTAATGTATGCAGTAAGAAAATAAAATTAAGCATGAGAAGATAATAATCTAAATCTAAATACATTTAGTCAAAAAAATATTACTAAACAAATATATTTACTAATCTAAATGTATGTACTAACCAATTAACAAAACTTTTAGAATCGACAAGTTTTCATAATATAAAATTGTGTTTTTTAGTTGAGAGTTGGACTTATGTGTATATATAAAGCAAATGAATGTTTCAAGATTTAAATTTGAGTGTATGGAGTATGAAAAATAAACTAAGCATGAGAATATGCAAATCTGAATCTCAATATATTTAACAAATTAACAATTTCTTATTAACCAAATATATTTACTAACAAATTAACCATTTCTTACTAACCAAATATATCTCTTAATCTAAATATAGTCAGTAACCAATTAACATAACTATTAGCATCACCAAGTTTTCATAATATAAAATTGTGTTTATTAATTGAGAGTTGGACTTATGTATATATAAAGCAAATGAATGTTTCAAGATTTAAATCTAAACGTATGCGTTAAGAAAAATAAATTAAGCATGAAAATGTATAAATCTAAATCTAAATATATTTAACAAAAAAAATATTGTTAGATGTTTCCGGAATTTCACTTTCTAACGGATCGACCATATGACATAGTGAAATTCCGGAAACATCTAACAATATGATTAACTGTGGAAGTCTCATATCACTCAAAAAAATATAATCAACTAATTAACCATTTATTACTAACAAAATATATTTGCTAACCAATTAACATACCTATTAGCATCGACAAGTTTTCATAGTATAAAACTGCATTTATTAGTCGAGAGTTAGACTTTTGTGTGTACATAAAGCAAATGAATCATTTTGAATATGTGTATACAGTAAGAAAAATAAAGTAACTATGAGAAGATACAAATATAAATTTAAATATATTTAGTAAAATTTTATTACTAACCAAATATATTTATTAACCAATTAAACATTTATTACTAACCAAATATATTTACTAACCAATTAACATAACTATTAGCATCACTAAGTTTTCATAATATAAAATTGTATTTATTAGTCGAGAGTTACACACACACACACATAACAAATGAATGTTTCGAGATTTGAATCTGAGTGTATGTGGTAAGAAAAATAAATTAAGCATGAGAAGATACAAATGTAATTCTAAATATATTCAGTAAAAAAATTATAATTAAACAAATATATTTACTAACCAATTAATATAATTATTAGCATCAACAAGTTTTCATAATATAAAATCGTGTTAATTAGTTGAGAGTTGGACTTAAGTATGGGAAGATACAAATCTAAATCTAACTACATTTAGTAAAAAAAATTATAACTAACCAAATATATTTACTAATGAATTAACCATTTATTACTAACCAAATTTATTTATGAACCAATTAACATAATTATTAGCATCACCAAGTTTTCATAATATAAAATCGTGTTTATTAATCGAGAGTTGGATTTATGTATATATATAAAACAAATGAATGTTTCAAGATTTGAATATGAGCATATGCCGTAAGAAAAATAAATTAAGTATGCCAAGGTAGAAACCTAAATCTAAATATATTTAGTAAAAAATGTATTACTAACGAAATGTATTTACTGAGTAATTAATCATTTATTACTAACCAAACATATTTACAAATCTAAATATATTTACTAATCAATTAACATAACTATTAGCATGGACACTGTTTCATAATATAAAATTGTGTTTATTAGTTGAGAGTTGGGCACACACACATATATATGTTTCAAGATTTGAATCTAAGCATATGCAATAAGAAAAATAAAATAAGTATAAAAAGATTGAAATCTAAATCTAAATATATTTAACAAAATATATTTACTAACCAATTAACCGTTTATTACTAACCAAATATATTTACTAACCAATTAACATAATTATTACCATCATCAAGTTTTCATGATATAAAATTGTGTTTATTTATTGAGAGTTGGACTTAAGTATATGTATAAAGCAAATGAATGTTTCAAGATTTGAATATGAGGTATGCAGTAAGAAAAATAAATTAAGCGTGAGAAGATACAAATATAAATCTAAATATATTTGTAAAAAAAATATTACTAATCAATTAACTATTTATTACTAACAAATAATATACTAACCAATTAACATAGTATTAGCATGAGAGTTCGACTTATTCAAATCTTGAAACATATATATAATATATATATAAAGCAATTGAATGTTTCAAGATTTGTATTTGAGCATATGCATATGCAGTAAGAAAAACCCTCAAGGGCATGGGAAA
The DNA here is from genome assembly GCA_000404065.3 of Pinus taeda. Lineage (NCBI taxonomy): Eukaryota > Viridiplantae > Streptophyta > Pinopsida > Pinales > Pinaceae > Pinus > Pinus taeda. The sequence continues at coordinate 64,114 of APFE030703462.1, read as the reverse complement.
ACCCTTTTCAACTACAATATGGTGAAATTAATCGGTAGTAGTAATCGCTTTAGTTCCCGTAAATGCTGCTACAACACAAATGGACTTCACTCATTTGAGTAACCTATTCACCTGAAGCGTTCGTATAAGACATGATATTATAATTAGTTTTATTTTTGCGGTTATCATGTAAAATTTTCCAATAAACTTCGATTTTTGTGTACATCACATATCATAGTACACATTTCTATCTTTTTTTCTTTATAAATACAAGTTCTTCTCGATCTATCTTTTTTATCCATATTTTTTTCTTCTCTGTTTCTTTTCGATCTATATTTTTCTCCTCTGTCACTGTTTCTTTAGTTGAATATTGAATGACTTTGAATTTGTTGGATCTCGTAAACATTACAACTAAGTAGGTCATCCCTTCAATCTATTATCATTTACCCTCTTTGTTGAATTGTGGTGAACAGAAAAAGAGATTGAAGCCATTAGACCAAAGAATCACTACTCATTAAATGCACTTGATAATAAAAAACCAATTTATTTTTTTTGGACATCATGATTTTTAATTTGTAATGGGTAATCAACCATACTTGTTTTATTACCAAAACCTAGTAATTTTCCAAACAAAAATTGTTATGGTTCCCAAAAATGAAAAAAAAAAAAAGAGGAAAAAGGAGATCTCGCAAGAGGAATTGGAATGTAGAACAAATACAAAGAGTTACCTGTACCAATATGTTTTGAGTCTTGGTTTTTTAATTCAAATTCCACTATTTTGTGAACAAGCTTGTACCACTGCGTGTTGAGTCTTGACTTCTTATTTCAAATTCTACAACTTTGCTAATAACCCTCGTGCATTGTAACTAAATAGATGAAAACTTCAAAAATGGAAAGAACACTATTAAATATTTAAATAGACACAACAATAAGATTCTTGAATTTTTAAATAGAGATGAATTATTCTTTTATGACCATTTGTTCCAAAAAATGGGGGTTATTTTCTCCAAATTAATCCGATTATCATGAAATAGGGGCGAATGAAAGCAAAAAACTTATTTTACACCAAATGGAGAGGGTGAAATTATAAATACATATTCTTGAAAATTGGGGTGAATGGAAGGTTGTAATTCCTAATCTCAAGGGCTAAATCTATTTTTTCCTCTCCCTTAAAATAATGTGGGCTAACCTCCATACCTCATTGTTTTATCATATAAATTTCGAGCAATTTCTAATAATGTACTATAATACAAAAAATTTGCACAATAAAAATTTAAAACCCCTTAATTTCGCCAAAGGGTAAAAGTTCACCCCTATATTTTTCTATGATGTGGGTTCTCCAATTTTTTCATGTTGAATTAAATTAAATTCTATGGAAAATTTATTTCTTAAATATTGCTAAGGAAATGTCTGAGAAGATTATAAACTAATTCAAAAGAGAATATTACATAGGAGGACTTTCCTAAGGCAATCACTACCTTTTGCCTAAACTTTAGTTAAAGGCACAAGGTATGTTTATTTAATTGTATTGTATACATGATATTAGAAATTACTGTTGGAAATACTGAGAGGGGGGTAATCAGTATTCTTATTATATTTTTATTTTAATTTTATTGTTTAGTGATTCCAAAAACATTAATAGATATATATATATATATATTAATAATATGTGTGGTATGTATACACAGAACGCAGAAATCAATAGCTGAAATTAATGCTTTTATTAAAACTCAAAACAGTGCAATGAAATAAATACAATATAAGTATAAATCTGATTGTGAATAGTTTGCCAAGCTCCAACTTGGACTTCAGTGAGGCTCCAACCTCCAAAGCACCAACTCTGTTTTGCAGTGGTTCTGTACTTAGGAGAACCTACCACCAATGACTTCAGTCCAGTTCAGTTCTGAGGCTCCAACCTCTTGGGCTCCAACCCAACCTTGGTATAAACAGGTATGTTGTTGCACACTATTCAGCTGAGGTTGTCTCACTCCTGCTCTCCTGCCTCTGCTACTCCTACTGCCTCTACAACCTCTTCTGCTTCTACTACCTCACACTCTGGTTCTTCACCACACCAATAGCAACAACAATTCTCCGTTTTTACTGTTTTATACATTCTCATGCCTTTGTCCATTCGTTTCTGCTTACTCAATGGCTCTTCGGCTTCCTCCTCGCTCGCTTGTGCTTCGGCTTCCTCAACACTCGCTCGACCTTCTGGCTTCCCTCCTCCATTCGCTTTAGCTTCCTTCGTGTTTACCTTCGATTGATGTGCTGAAAATATAATGTCGTCGCGGAGAAATTGGTATTTCTGCAACGCCGAAATTGGTGTTTCAGAAACTTTTTTTACAAGTATCGGTGTTTCAGCGATGAAGAAATTGGTGTTTCAGCAACTTTTCTCCAAGTATTGGTGTTTCAGCAATGGAGAAATTGGTGTTTCAGCAACTTTTCTCCAACTTTTTCAACAACGTTCAACAGCTGCACCAACCTTCACCAGCGTTCACCAGCAACTTCATACAACACTTAACTACCTCTTCTCCTCTTGGCTCCTCTTGGCTCTGTGTGCTCCTCTTCTTTGGCTCTGTCTCCTTCCTTGAATATTGCCATATTGACATCAATGACAATATGTGTCCAACAATCTCCCCCTTTGTTATTGATGGCAATACTCTAGAGCTCTCTCTCCCCCTTTGACATCAATGGCAAAGGAATGCATACAGACTCCCCCTGTCAACCTGCTCCCCCTATCCTGCTACATCTTTATGAATGAACTTGAGTGATGATAAAGAAATAACTCCCATCTTTTGACACATATGTTCAAATGCTTCTGGAGGAAGAGGTTTTGTGAAAATATCAGCTATCTGCTCCTTAGTACTGATATATTCTAGGACAATGTTTTGTTCAGTTACTTGCTCACGGAGGAAATGATACTTGATTGGTATGTGTTTGGTTCTTGAGTGCATCACTGGATTTTTGCTGAGATTGATAGCACTTGTGTTGTCACAATAGACGGTAATTGGTTGATATGTACATATGTCGAGATCTTTTAGAGCTTCCTTCATCCATATTATCTAAGTACAACAGTCTGCTGCAGCAATATACTCGGCTTCGGCTGTGGATAATGATATGGATGATTGCTTTTCGCTGAGCCAAGAGACCAAATAATCTCTTAGGATGAATGCATTTCCACTAGTACTTTTCCGATCATCTATACTTCCAACCCAATTAGCATCATTGTATGCAATTACAGTCAGTGTTGAGTTCTTTGGGTACCAAAGACCGAAATCAAAAGTTCCCTTCAGATAACTAAGAATTCTTTTTACAGCTAATAAATGGGATTGTTTGTGAGTAGATTGAAATTCTCCCACCATTCCTACTGCTTGCATTATGTCTGGTCGTGTAGCTGTTAAGTATAGAAGGGCTCCGATCATTGACCTGTAATGAGTTGCATCCACTAGAGGGGAGTCATCATCTTTGCTCAGTTTACAGTTTGTGGTCATAGGTGTGCTCATGGGGGCACGATCCTCCATTCCATATTTTTTTAGCATGTCTTTTAGATATTTGGTTTGAGATATACACAATCCTGCTCTGGTTTGAGATATTTGAAGTCCAAGG
>APFE030703462.1:7419-41136 GCA_000404065.3 Pinus taeda | reverse complement strand
CCATGGACCGAAAAACCATCGCGTCCAAAACCATGGACCGAAAACCATAGGTAGGTTCGCCCAACCTAATATAGGGTCCAAAAAAAAATTTCGTGGAAAGAATATAACACAACCCAACAGAAATAATGTGACTCAAAATAAAATTATAAAATATCTACATATAATTTCATTTACAAAATATGAAATAATATTTAAATTTTGTTTATTTTTTTTAGCAAAAGTATAGATAGATAATTCCTACATTATAAAGATAATATATAAAATAAAATTATCTCATGTAAAAAATATTAAGTAAAATTGCATAATAAAAGAGTTAATTAGAAAAATAAATATTAAATATAATATAATAATATATAATCTAGTATATATATATATTATTTCAAATTACACATTTTTTCAAATAATCTATTAAAAATTATTATTAATAAGTTGATTAAAAAATATAATTATTTTATCTTTTTAAAATTTACCATTAATCAAAAATACATAACCTTCTTATTAAAATAATAACTAAAAAACTTTAAAATCTAAAAAAATATATTATTTGTTTTGATCAAAGTTTAGACATTCTCTAAGGCTCAAACGGGGTGGTATAAAGACACGAGAACCTGGATAAAGACACGAGGGCCTGGATAAACCACTGGGAGATCAACAAGAATGATGCACTGCAAAACATTAATAACATTAAAAATATTGTTACTTCTAAGTTCAAAGAAAAAATATGGTGTGAGAAAGATTTAGCAGCTAAAAAAAATTGAGTTATTATAAGAAGGTCATCAACCTCACCCTAGAAGATCAAAAGTATCTCTCTGTTCTAGCTAGCTCAAAGAAGAAAATTAATCTAGCAAAGTTTAGGACGAACTCTCATGAGCTCCATAGTGAAACAGGTCGTTGGACAGTTAACACCATGGACTGAAAGAATCTACCATCTCTGTGATAATAGGAACATTGAGGATAAAAACCACTTCCTCTTAGAGTGCCCCATGTACAACCACATTAGATCTCAATTTCATAATCTTTGTCGCAACACTGACCTTCCTAGCCTTTTACGATGTCAAAATTATAGTGAGCTTGGAAGGCTTCTCTCCAAGCTTTTTGAGCATAGAAATAAAATCTTAAATCAAACTAAATAATTTGATTCTTTAGGTCGGATAGAACAAAGTTTGGTCTTAATAAACATTAACCATTATCATCTTTCATAAACAATATCAAAATTTAAAAAAATCCAAAATTGAGTCCATTACATCTTTTTAGAGATTTTGTGCAAAATAGATTCTCTTATATGTTTTTTTAAGTGAAATTATCTTATATAATTTCGTTAGTGTCATTATTTATTAATGGTTTTCTTATAAAAATAATATATTAATATATATATATAACCTCTTAAACTTAAATTAGTAATTTATATATTACAAATTCTCTTTCATCAATATTTGGTGTGGGGTGCGGGAAGAGAATCTAATCCATTTAAATATGATTTTGTCGTGAGAAATAAAAAAAAAAAATAACAATATATAGTTGATATTTTTTTCCCAAACTTTGTGAACTTGAAATATTAATTTATGTATTATTGATTATGATTATTTACATTTTGGAGAACAGAATTCACTATGGTTTCTTCATTTGGTTCTACCATTTACGTATAAGAAAAATGATATATATTAAAAATCTTTTAATTAAAATTTATTTTATTTTTAATTAATTTCATAATATATATATATATTGACAGGTTAATGTTATTTCAGTTTTTTTAATTGATTTTCATATATATATATGAATTAGGTTAAGGTTAATCATGTTTTATACTCTAACTAGTTAAGTAGTTAAGTTTTTCACTAGTTTTTTTTAATATTTTAACTAATTAAGCTTTTTACCTCTGCTATTTAAGAGTTATGTATAAAGGAAAAATCAAATTCCAAAAGCAACTTATTCTTTAGGTTATAGAACAAATAAATATGTTAAACACAATAGATTGAGCTAATGTCTATGTTCATTACATGTTGCTAAGCATTGTTGATGTTTATATCATTTTGTTGCATACAACAAAAGAAAATTAACTCAGCACTTTAATTAGTAATAGATAGGACAAGATTGAACTCCAAAACCAACCCATCTATCATGTCATGGGACAAATAAAAAGTGAAATACCACAAATTGAATTAGTAGATGTGTATATTACATTGTGGTTGTGGAGAGTTAATGTTATTTAAGAAAAATAGAGAATAACATAGTTGGAGGCTCAATTGCTAATATTTGAAGTTGGATTTACTTAATGAAAATTAGGTATGCTAATAATATGATACAATAATAGAAAATCGAGTATCTTAATCCAATTAAACAATTATGCATATTTTTGTTTAGTCAAGAAAGGAATTTCTATATTCTAATTTAAATAAATTATGGTTGTTATTAGCATTCACCCTAATCTCCTAAAAAAAGTTAGTCTTTCAAATTAATTCTTTGTCTTAAAACCTAAATCCCTAATTAATTAAAATCACAAATAATAATTTTTAATTAAATTAATTAATATTATTAATTAGATAAATAAAAACTACTGAACAATATTTTTTTCCTTGGAAAAAATTGGGTAGATCAACTCCAAAGGGAATCTTTTAAAGCTTTTCAGCCAAACTAGCAGGGCCTAACCCCAAGGTTGTCAAGGAGAATTGACCCTGTGACCTCCTGATCGACGGGATACTTAACAACGAGGATTCGACTAGCTGAACTAACCCTTGGGACTATAATACAAACAATATTATTTATTAAAAAATGTTATAATTCTACTTAAAAAAAGAATCATACTATAGATGTAACCTCCACATTTTCTTCACATTTTTTTAATGAAACTCACAAGTATTCCACAAATATAATATATATATATATATATATATATATATATATATATATATTATGTGTGTGATGTGTGTGTGTCAAACTCATGCATAACCACTTTTTGGGGATGTATGTGATGGTTTTAAAAAAATAAGGCGGAAGGGTGGAAAAATTCATGTGGAGATTCCCAAAAAAACATATTATTAGCAAGTTTTTTATAATGGTGTAAATTCATATTATTCGCAGTTTTTTTTTATAATGTGTGTAAATGAAGTTAAAGGTTTAATAATATTGTATATTTTAATGTGAAGTGGGTAAATATAATGATTTATTTTAATATTTAAATAATTTGGGTTTAAATTTAAATCTTAAAATATAATATTAATTAAGTTTCAAATAAACATAATTTATTAAAGAAATAAATAAAATTTATTAAAATATTATTAAAAAATTGCACTATATAGATAATTATTTTGGCTTAAATATTTTAAACAAGGGTAAGGGAGATCTAGAAAAATGATTGCTACTGTATGAATGCATTTCTCTTTCAATCTATTTTCAATGTTTAAATATGGATTTCAAGGCAACATTTGATAATAAAGCTAAAAACTTCATAAGGAGTCTGAATTGGATTTTTTTGGTAGCAAAAGGCTGTATTGTAAAAATCTTACTAGGTTGACTGCAAATTTTGAATATCAGTGAACCTTCCCGAGGCTCATTGCTCATTTGTAGAGCCTCGTTATTCTCTTTTTCTATGTTTGACTTTTTCATTTATCTCATCTTTCTCTCTGATTTTGAGTTGAAATCATTGTAGAGAAAAGCCTTATATATTCAAAGATTAACCTAAGATATTATGTTTTTTGTATTTTTGTGTAAGATGTTTATGCAATGAACATAGTATAGGGACATGATTCTATGAGGTTCTCAACCCTTTTTGTGTACTCTTAAAATATATACTTAAAAGATTACTTTAGCTTGCTTTTGTTGGATTCGTCATTCTTTGCCCAACAAATTTCTTCTACTTCAGCCTAACAGTGACTTCCTTACTACCAAATATGAGTGAGAATAATGTTTTCTCAATTCTTCAACCTTTCATCTATTGAATTTTTGTGTCTTGCACTTTGAGAATTCAATTCCCAATGGAAAGGCCTATTATATGAGAGGTATATATTCTTTATCTTTAGTCCCCTGTCATCTCAATCTTCACCTATCTTTTTGCTGAGTGAAAGTGAGTGGCCAATTTTTTATAAATTTGATGAGGGAGCACCCTCAAATCAAAGGACTAGCTTGAGGCCAAAAGTCTGCATGTGATGCCTTGGTATAGCTCCCTAACCATGAACCATCTCAGCGAAACAACATCAAATTGGTTCCATTGCTAGGGAAGTGAAGGATTGGAGATTTCCCTCAGAGTTCAACAAAGATCAGATTTGGTTCTTGAGGGTGACCAGGATTAGATACATGTTGTACATCTTTACTTGGCGACTCCACGTTTTGGTGACTTCACTAGTTTTTGATGGAAAATTCAGTTGTTGTAAGGTATGCACCTTTTGATTTTTAGTCGTACTTTGATTTCCAAATCTTTTTCTTGACATAGAACAATCAGAAGACTTTCTTTCAAGATTCAAGGGAAATGATGAAGATAGCCCTAGACTTCATTTGCAAAATTTTCAAACTCTATGGATCAACTGGGTATTTTTCATGAATATGTTTATAGTCTCTTTGGAAAATAATGCTGGACAATATTATAGAGGTTAGCTTGATAATAGTATTTCTTCATTAAAATAATTGCACTCAACCTTTTATTCCTATTATAGAAGAATTTATCCTACTGAGCTTCTTTTGGAAGATTGTTTCGAGTTGAATGAATTTAAAAGTTTTGTTAAGAATAGAAGTTAGAATGTTAATATTCACAAGTATATTATAGATATATCACAAGATCCTTACGAAAATCGGATCGTTTATGAAGAGGACTTGCATCTATAAACATTACTAGTGAATATTGAATTGACAATTTCTGAAATTTAGATTATTTAACCAAGACATGATGTTCATTTTTCTTTTTAGCAAGTTGTTCTTCCAAATTCCTCTGAAAATTTCCTACCCAAGAGAACTACAAACAAAATACTTACAGTTGTGACAATGAAGGATATATTCTTGTTGAATTGCATGAAGAAGAGGAAATCAACATATCATCTCACCCCTTCATTTTATTGGAAACATGGGTCGAATACTCTTCTCTCAACCATATAGAATATAAAACAAAGGTTCTTGAAGAGAAATGGGGCGATTTATTTCAAATGGCTAATTCTGGAAGATCCTATGGCAATATTTCTTCAATCATAAAATGTAGTAAGCTTTTCATCATTATTTCATTTAGGGTATGGATTTAAACCGCACATAATTTCTAGTTAGCTGAACTATCCTTCATTTTAGTAATGAATGGTGAAAGAATAATTCATCTAAGTAGTCACATGCTTACTTTGTTGCACTGGAAATTTCATAATACGTGAATAGTGGAATTGGCATTGATTAGTATAAGAAGCTTGTACATAATTAAGCTTACAAAATGAGCATTTATTTTTATTTTGTAGTGGTATTTTGTACAATTTTTTTTCAAGAAGATTAAAATGAAAAAGGATTCTGGAGGTTTAGAGAAGGAACGAGCATTCAAAATATTTTCGTGAAGAAGCAGATGGTTTCAAAAAACGGTTGCACAATGGATTCTACAGTTTTCAAGGATAATCAAGGTGCGGAGACTAATCTGTAGAGCACTGACAAAGGCACCTAATCGACCTATTCTTAGCACCTCATAGAGATATGTTATCCCTTGTGGAGCTAGATGATGAAATATAAAATTTCTTTACCTTATAAATCTTTGATCTCACCGTCATCTTCTAAACAAAGCCAGTCTTTCAAAACTAAGTCTTTGCCTCAGAACCCAAATCTTTAATTAATTAAGGCCACCAATGATAATTATTAATTGAATAAACTAATATTATTAATTTGATAAGCAAAAAATATTAAAATATGTTATTTACTTAAGAAAATTAACATTATAGTTTTTATTTAAAATATGAATAAAATAAAATATAAAATAAAATAATTTTTTATTTAAATATTTAAGAAAGTCTAACCATGAATTGTGCGCTCACTTACCACAAATGTATGCTCACCATTTTCATGGGAGTAATATTCCACAAATAAATAAATAAACATATCTATCAAAATGTGTGCATAACCCTTTACTACTTTTCAGAAGAGATATGTGATGGTTTCAAAAACATAGGGGTGGGGGAGAAATTCATGTGCAACTAGCACACATTGTTTTGTGGTGGCCATGGTGCAGGCGTGATTGAAAAAAACTCAAATCTTGTAACAATCTCCTCTAATTATGGTGGAATTCCTTCTTCCTTATTGGATGGAGTATCAGTCATCTATTTAAGAACTAATTGTTTTATGAACTTTTCCTTTATAACTGCAATCACCAGTCCTTTTCATTAATCACACAAACCTTCGTTATTGCGCAAATATCATGCCCAAATGGTAACTAGGCACAATTTCATAATAGTGGGGAATAACACTATCTATGTATCACACTTCGGTAATCACAATAGATCGGGCTTCTACCTTTGAACTTCTCTGATGCGATAATAACTAGTGATGCGATATATAGCAGTGATCGCTTATTGCATAGTCGCAATCGCTACTTCCATATGCCAGAACTCCTATTTTCAAGCGCTGCGATAACACTTAAACCCCATCGATCCAATGGTTGCAGTTAATCGCAATCTGACGGTCAAATCCTCGCCCAATCAATACAGATGCTCAGTGTTCCTCCATCGTAGATCAAACCTCTAGTTGATCCGACGACCGATAGCAATTTCACGCGCACAAATTTCACGACCCTTAATCAAATTTCGAACCCGATGGAAATTATAAATCGCCAATGTAAAAAAGTTCGGGTCCAACCTCTCGCTTAACACGCCTTCACTTTTTCAACCCGAAATCCATCGGATTATGAAGCCCGAGTGTTCTACGACTTGCGATGATTTCACTAACGCACAGGTTAGCCAATGAAATCAACGGTGTAGGATGACTGTGGTACGTTGCTCCGGTTTTAAGAGCTAACTCTTCTAACCTTCCGTGGTTATAAATAGAATGACAAAGGATTTTAAAACAATCACAATGAGATTAATTCTATCAACAAACATAAACTCAAATTACCTTTATAAATTCAGCTGAACCAAAATTTATGATAAACAGAGGATTACAGAGGAATGCGCACCTCCGGGATTGACCAATTTACAGTGGAAATACACAGAGCTTTAAGTTTTTGCAATTTTATTCATATACGGCTAGACAAGCTGAATCAATACCAATCAGTCCAAATCCACTTTACATCATTCGAAACTTGCATTAATACAACAATACTCTAACTATCAGATCCTCAAACAATGGATCAAATCTGCCCATTTTAAACAAAAACCAATTCTGAGCAATATTCTCCTCAAGGCTCTCAACTAAATCAAAACTACTCTAATTAATTACAGAATCATTCAATCCTAAATTCTAGTACAAAATCCTATCTAGGAAGCTGGTAAATTGATGGCTAAAGGATCCCACTCCTTTTCTTGTAGATTTTTTTGTATTTTTGGAATAAGTTTGAAGACTTTTTCCTCCAAGCCTCATGCTCCTGCATTAGACTCATGAGGACAAAATTCTTCATGGGATCCTGTCCATGAGCTTTTCTACAGAATTGCCCAACTTCTGTAGCATGGCATCTGCCATCCAAGTAGCTTCAGCAATTGGTTGTTCCTTCCATTTGACCAAATACTGAAGGTACTCCTGTCCTCTGGTCTTCTTTAACAATTTCTTGTCCAAAATCCTTTATGGTTCCAATTTCTTTGCTGTAGGTAATTGTTTTACCCAATCAACCTCTTGTTCCTCTTGATCCTCTGTTGTGTCTTCTGCCTATTCATTTTCATACCTGTATAAGTCAACAACATTAAATATTGGAGATATTCCAATATCAGGGGGTAATTCAATTTCATATGCATTTGCAAAAAATTTTCTCAAGACTTTACATGGCCCAATTTTCTTAAACTTCAGTTTATTATACTCACCTTTTGGAAATCTTTCCTTCCTTACGTGTGCTAAAACCAAATCCTCAACTTCAAAATTAATTTCTCTTCTCTTCAAATCTGCTCTATCCTTGTATTTGATGTTGCTACCCTATAGTTGTTGCTTTACCTATTCATGTATTGCTTGAACTTCTGTAGCAAAATCTTCTCCTTTGGCACTTCTCCTCTCAACTTGTCCCAAATTTCTCAATTCAGTCACTGGTGCATTCCATAATTTATATGGAATGGACTCTGCCTTGTACTCCTGTTAGGAGAATCATTATATGCATATTCTTCCTATGTGAATATTTGATCCCACTATTTTGGATGTTCACCTGCAAGACTTCTCAAAAGATTACCTAAGCTTCTATTCACAACTTCAGTCTATCCATCTGTTTGAGGATGATAAGCAAAACTGAAACTCAATTTAGTTCCAAGCTTCTTCCATAATGTCCTCCAGAAATATCCAACAAATCTAGTGTCTCTATCTGAAACAATGCTTTTAGGTAACCCATGTAATCTTACGATCTCCTTAAAGAACAGATTAGCAATATGAGTAGCATCACTGGTTTTATAACATGGAATAAAATGTGCCATTTTTGAAAATCTGTCAACTACTACATAAATTGAATCATTTCCTCTTTGATTTTTTGGTAAACCCAAAACAAATTCCATACTTACCATATCCCAAGGCCTATCTGGAATCGGTAATGGAACATACAAACCTGTGTTCTGGTTCCTTCCTTTTGCATACTGACAGACTTTGCAATTTTTCACAAACTTTTCCACTTCAACCCTAATCTTTGGCCAAAAATAAAACCTGCTCAACAGTTCATAAGTCTTGTTTGCTCCGAAATGCCCTCCAAGTCGTCCACTATGTTTCTCCTTGATCAAATTCTCCCTCATGGAACAACTTGGTATTCACAGTTGATTCCTTTTAAACAACAGTCCCTCTTGCAGGAAATAATCCAGCCACTTTCTTCTGTCTAACAAAACAAGATTCTTACAAGCTTCAAATGCCTCTTTAAAATCTAGATCTTTCTCATACAACTCTTTAAGAAAATCAAAACCCAACACTTGAAATTGACTTTCTTGAGTTAAAAAGCTTTTCCTACCTAAGGCATCTGCTACTTTTCTTGACTGACCAATTATATGTTTTAATACAAAATTAAAACTTTGCAGGTATTCTACCCATTTTGCATGCTTCTGGTAAAGCTTTGGCTACTACATAATGTACTGTAATGCATGGTTATTTGAATACAGTATGAACTCTTTGGACATCAAGTAATGTCTCCACTTCTTTAAAGACTATACCACTGCATAAAAATCTTCGTCATAAGAAGAATATTTCTTCTTTGTCTCATTTAGCTTTTCACTAAAAGAAGCTATAGGCCTGTCCTCTTGACTCAAAACAGCTCCAATGGCTTCTCCACTAGCATCACACTTCACTTGAAAAGGTTTATTAAAATCAGGGAAAATTAAAATAGGTTTCTCAATAATCTTTATTTTCAATAGCTGGAAGTTCTTTTCTACTTCAGTAGTCCATCTAAATGGTTGTTTGTCTTTCTTTATTGTGTCAACAATTGGCGCATTAATCTTACTAAAGTTTCTTATGAATTTCCTGTAGAAACTAGAAAGACCATGGAAGCTTTTTACCTCAAAGACACTCTTTGGTGAAGGCCACTCCGTGATAGCCTTGATCTTCTCTGGATCCATTTTTAATCCTTCAACAGAAACGACAAAACCCAAATACACCAACTCCTCCTTCATGAATGAATATTTCTTTAAATTTAACAATAATTTCTCTTGTTGTAGCCTCTGTAAGACATAATGTAGATGTCTCACATGCTCCTCCCTGGATCTGATGTATACTAATATATTGTCTAGATATACTATTACAAACTTACCAATAAATTCCTTTAAAACTTCATTCATAAGTTTCATAAATATACTAGGTGCATTTGACAATCCAAAAGGCATTACCATCCTCTCAAATAATCCTTCATTGGTTTTGAAAGCAGTTTTCCACTCATCTCCCTCTCTAATTCTGATTTGATGATAACCACTTTTTAAATCTAACTTTGTAAAATATCTAGCTCCGCTCAAACAATCCATCAAATCTTCAATTCTAGGTAAAGGAAATTTGTACCTGATTGTTATCTTATTGATTACTCTCAAATCAATGCACATTCTCTAGCCTCCATCTTTCTTTGGGCTCAACACTATTGGCACTGTGCAAGGACTCAAACTCTCTCTAACCTGTCCCTTGTCTAACAATTCCTGAACCTGTTTCCTGATCTCTTCATTCTCTATGGGAGTCATCCTGTAAGCTGCTTTATTAGGTAGATTTTCTCCTGGAATCAAATCTATGTGATGACTAATTTTTCTAATGGGTGGTAACTCATCAGGCAAATCATCTGTAATCATATCACAGTATTTATCCAGCATCTCTTGAATTTCAATTTGTAAATTAGAAACTTTTGTGGAAGTAAATATTATCTTGGGTTTGCAAACCAACGCATAACGTACCTCATCTTCCTCCATCTACCGTAAGTACTCATTTCCACTCAGCAAAAGGGTTTTTGAATTAGGTTTCTTTGTTGTATCTTCTTCCTCTAGTGGTAACAATGTATGATTGACACCATATTTGTTGAATTTGTATGTATTCTTCTTTCCATCATGCATAGTTGCCTTGTCATATTTCCATGGTCTATCCAACAATATATGACATACATCCATAGGCATCACATCACACAGGATTTTATCTCCGTGTTTTCCCAACTATAGCTCCACTTCACACTGTTCATTTACTATCAATTGATATCCCTTTTGAAGCCATACACCTTATAAGGTGTTGGATGTTTCTTTGTTTTCAACTTCAACTTATCCACCACTTCTGTGGAGACCAAGTTGTCTATACTACCACCATCTATTATCATCTGACAACACTTCCCTTGAACTTTGCACACAGTCCTGAATAAGGTTTTTCTTTGTGCTGGTTCAACAATTTCCTTAGCTGGTTTCAACAAAATTTTGTTGACTACCAAAGACTCGCCTTTCTCTGACACATTCTCTTCATCAATTACCTTTGTTTCTTCCTCTTTAGTTTTTGTAACAATTGCATTCCTTTGATTCATTCCTACATTTTTTGGGCATTCATAGGCTCTGTGTCCCAGTTTGTTACATCTGTAACATCTTACTTCTCTTCCTCTCCCTCTTCCTCCTCTTCCTCTAGAAAAACTCCCTCTGCCACTTGCATCACCTCCTGTGTATGCATGTTGACTTGAGCTGCTACTAGCTCTATCTCTAGGTGTTATAGATCTCCCTCTACCACCTTGTCTTCCCCTTCCTCAGAAAGTACCTCTATTTCTGGCAGACTACTTACTCAAGGGTTTTTCTTCAGCCTTCAGTACCATCTGACAAGCCTCTTCTACCGTTTTAGGAGTCAGTACACTTATCTCATCTTGAATGTCCATTCTAAGACCATTCACATATCTAGCAACCTTCTAATCTGTATCTTGAATCTATCCTGCTCTTATGCTTACTTTATAGAATTCCTTCTTGTATTCTTTTACTATCATAAACCTCTATCTAAGATTCTGCATCTGTCTAAATAATGTTTGCTGATAGTCACTTGGTAGAAACTTACCTCTTAGTTTTGCCACCATCCTACTCCAATTCTTAATTGCTTGTTTGCTAAGTCTTCTCCTTTCTGCCTGTACTCCATCCCATCAAAGTGTTGCATGTCCTTTCAGTTTCATGACAGCAAACTTTACCTTTCTCCCTTCATCTTTTTCTTCATAATCGAAGAATTTCTCCATATCATTTATCCAATCAATCAATTCCTCAAGGCTTAAGCTTCCAATGTAGATCGAGACTTCTAGTCTAGGCCTAGATGTTGATCTCAAAACAAACTTAAAAAATCTCATTTCAGGAGTTACCTCTGCAGGTTCTTCATCTTCTGCAGCTCCAGCTTCAGGTTCATTGACATCTCTAGCATCTACATCTCTTCCCATATCCACTACTTCCAATCTGGCTTGCATATGTTGTACAACTTCTAACACTTCAACATTTGCAACTGGTCGTCCTCTTCTTCGACCACCACCTCTTCTTCCAACTCTGAAAGCCATGTTGGATTTCTTCTTCTGCTCCTTGAGATCTTTCTCAATGTCCATAATCTGCTCTTATACCACAAATGGTGGCCGGAGTGCAGGCGTGATTGGCAAACGTTCAAATCCTGTAACAATCTCCTCTAATTTTGGTGGAATTCCTTCTTCCTTATCGGACAGAGTATCAATCATCTATTTAAGAATTGAATATTTTATGAACTTTTCCTTTATAACCGCAATAACCAGTCCTTATTAATCACACAAACCTTCATTATCGCACATATATCATGCCCAAATGGTAATTGGGCACAATTTCATAACAGTGGGGAATAACACTATCGGCATATCGCACTTTGGTAATCACAATACACCGTGCTTCTACCTTTGAACTTCTATGATGCAATAATAACTAGTGATGCTATATATCGCAGTGATCGCTTATCACATAGTTGCAATCGCCACTTCCATATGCCATAACTCCTCTTTTCAAGCGATGCAATAACACTTAAACCCCGCCAATCCAATGGTTGCGGTTAATCGCAATCCAACGGTAAACTCCTCACCTGATCAATAAAGATGCTCGATGTTCTTTCATCGTAGATCAAACCTCCAGTTGATCCGATGACCGATAGTGATTTCAAGTGCACAAACTGCACGACCCTTAATCAAATTCCAGACCCGATGGAAATTATAAATCGCCAATGTAAAAAACTTTGGGTCTGACCTCTCGCTTAACACCCATTCACTTTTTCAACCAGAAATCCATCGGATGATGAAGCCCGAGTGTTATACAGCTTGCGATGATTTCACTAGCACGCAGGTTAGCTAATGAAATTGATGGTGTAGGATGACTATGGTACATCGCTCTGGTTTTAGGAGCTAACTCTTCCAACCCTCCGTGGTTGTAAATAGAATGTCAAAGGATTTTAAAACAATCACACTAAGATTAATTCTATCAACCAACCTAAAATCAAATTACCTTTATAAATTCATCCAAACTAGAATTTATGATAAACAAAGGATTACGGAGGAATGCACACCTCCGGGATTGACCAATTTACAGTGGAAAGACACAAAGATTTAAGTTTCTACAATTTTATTCATATACGACCAGACAAGCCGAATCAATACCAATTAGTCCAAATCCACTTTACATCATTCAAAACTTGCATTAATACAACTCCACTCTAATTATCAGATCCTGAAACAATAGATCAAATATGCCTATTTTAAACAAAAACCAAATCTGAGCAATATTCTCCTCAAGGCTCTCAACTATATCAAAACTACTCTAATTAATTACATAATCATTCAATCCTAAATTCTAGCACAAAATTCTATCTAGAAAGCTGGTAAATTGATGGCTAAAGGATCCCACTCCTTTGCTTGTAGATTTTTTTGTATTTTTGGAATAAGTTTGAAGACTTTTTCCTCCAAGCCTCATGCTCCTGCATCATTTTGTAACACTTCGGGGGGAGGGGGTGGTTTACCATTTCTTCCCTCTCTCCTCCCATTAAACCTTGGGTGGGCAAGCCCCCACCCCGCCCAAAAAAAAACATGGTATCCACAAGTTTTTTATATTGTGCATGTAAATTATGTCAGGGGTTTATAATATTGTAATATTTTAATGTGAAGTGGGTAATAATAATTGGTTTTATTTTAGAAAGCTATAGGCATGTAGGTAAATCTTCAAAAGTATATTGTCTCCTACTTGGTTTGTTTAGGGATGAATTAACAAATGCTCTTAATATTTTTCCCTTTCACTCTAACATTTTTTATGAAGGATTAAATTAAAGGTTCATTGCAAAAATTGAAAAGAGA
Source organism: Pinus taeda (assembly GCA_000404065.3). NCBI lineage: Eukaryota > Viridiplantae > Streptophyta > Pinopsida > Pinales > Pinaceae > Pinus > Pinus taeda. Next base: position 27,254 of record APFE030703462.1, on the reverse strand, counting down.
TTAAAGGCATGGTCTTCATATGGCTGTCTAGAGTTGGGAGATTGGTTCTCATAAAATGAGTACTAGAAGTTATTCTAGTTTTTTAGATGTCCTTATCATGGATACCAAAAGGAGTTATGAACTCTATCTAGAAGACATGTTGTAGATTTTTATGGATGGTGTCAAAATAAGGCCGAGTTTTCCCTTGGGCTAAATGGTATAAATTTACTTGCCAAAGATGTGGGGTGGTTGGGGTCTAAAAACCTACACATGTTTTCTAAGGTGTTAGCAACAAAATTTGGTCGGAGGTTTTTATCTACATATAGTCAGTGGGTAGAGGTGGTATCTAGGAAGTATATCCATCCCTCTGCTCTTGAAGAATGGATAAGGGTCCTGAACAAGCATAGGTTGAACGTTTTAGTTATATGGAAAGTAATTCTTGCATCTTTCTTAGTGGTTGAAGAAGGTTTGGCATACAAAGTTGGAAACAAAGAAAATTTGAGGATCATTGATCCATGGGTGGGATGCAGAGAAAATTTGTGTTTACCTCAAGAGCTTATTAAATTTCTTAATACAAATGGCAGGGTCATCTTGAACTAAGTTTTTTATAATGCTCATACTTCAATTTGGGCACAGGGTTGGGTTGATGCTAACCATCTTAACTTTCCTTTTGAATACACTAGTCAGTGGAAAAAATATACTGTAACTCTCGATATCTCCCACATTTTCCTTAGAGGGAGGGAAGATTCTTTGTGATGGGTGCATTCTCCTTTTGGGGAATATTTTCCAAAAGAAGGTTATATGTATATCATTGATGATAGGAGACTGAGAGAGCTAGCCTGGTGGTGGAGAAAATTATGGAAACTTTGTTGCCCAGCTAAAGCTAGACCATTTTAATGGTGCATTTTGGAAAAAAAAGTCCTCGTTGGAGACAATCTAAAAAAGAAAAGCATGGATGGCCCAAGTTGGTGTGTCGTATGCAAAAACATTGATGGTATAGTGGGTCACCTATTTCTCTATTGTCCCTTCATCTTGGAAGTGTGGAACATTGTTCGTAGTTGCTTGGGATTGGCTACAATGTGGCAGGGTTCATCTAGCAAAGATGCTTGGAAGCAATAGTGAGAATAGGAAAATCCTAAAAAGAATATGAGTTTACAACATGTTATCAGTTGGGGTATATGGATTTCAAGGAACATTGAAATATTTCACGATAAGTCTTCCACTCTTGATAGAGTGGTTGCACAGGTCATGGCCACATTTGCTTCCTTATCGGCTACTGAGCCAACACATCACTCATGCAACATCACAATTGAAGTTATTGATCATTCTTATCCATGGGCTTACTTCAAAATGGCCTCTCTTGTTGGGGGAGAGTGTGGGGTGTGTGTGCGTGGGGAGGGGGTTGTTTTATACCTTTGGGATGATCATCTTTTCAAGCTACGGACCGAGTTGGGAAGTGGCACTAATAAGCATGTTGAGTTACTCAACCTCAGGCTTCTACTCTTGTTTGTTATCAAGAAGGGATGTCGTTAGTTGAAAATTTATGGAGACTCAAATATTGTTATAAATTGGTTTAATGAGATTACCACTTGTCACATGCACACATTGTATCCTATCCTTAAAGAGATTTTACAATTAAACATTTCTTTTGATCGAATTTCTTGTTTCCACACTTACAGGGAAAGGAACTCCGGTGTAGACACTCTCTCTAAAGCAAGTGTTAAGAAAAATCCGGCACTTGGAAGATCCCAAAGAAATTGGATGAAACCACCTATGAGTATTATCATAGACCTTTCATAGAGGGCTTGCAGATGGACATATTACCAGGCTAATCCTTTTTTTAACTTTTGTTTCTCTGAGATACATTTCCCATATGAGTGGGAGGATATTGTATGTATTTTGTTGTATTATGATGTAAGCTTATATTGTTGATAAACATTTCTCTCTGGACATGGAAAGGTCTTGCTTTAGAGGCCTAGTCTTTTGATCTTTTTTGGATGGTTGTATTAATCGTTTTCCTAATGCCCTGCATTGCATATACAAAATGTAATTTTCTTATCTATTAATGAAAATTATGATTTTTTCCTCAAAAAAGAATTGATTTTATTTTAATATTTAAATAATTTGCAAAGTTTAAATAAAAATCAAATTGAAATTAAAATTGAAACAAAATACAAAATATCCATTTTAATAAAAGATACAAGTTTTAAACAAAAAAATAATATATTAATTTTTTTTACTAAAACATTAATAAAAAATTGCATTTCATGTGAGATTTTGGTTCCAATATTCCAACCAAGGATATGATCTAAGAAGTTTAACTATAAATATAACAAAGATAAATAATCAATGCTTACAACAAATTTTATGTTGCACTATTTTGTTAATGTTGTAACATAAATTAACCTACCAAAATCTTAGACCCTAAGCAACCTTAGGTCATTAACCTTGTCCCCTTAAGGGACTTTTCTACATTAAGTTTCGTTACCCATATTTACATTTAATAAAAAATCAAAATATATATATAATATATATATATTATATATATATATATATATATATATATATATATATATATATATAATATAATATGATTAATGTTAATTATTAATTAAAATGATTAGTTTAAATAAAAAAATTAATTTAAAAACTAGAGTTTTTATTTTGAAATATATATTATAAAATAAAAAATTAAAAATATATAATAATAAAAAAACAAACAAAAAGTCAAATCACAAAGTCTGGCCCACCACTATTATGTAGCTCACATTTTTAATTGGGGATAATAAAATATAGTATTTCTTCAACTATGTGCAATGGATAAAGTGGAATGGGAAACCTCCTAGTTCAAAAAGACCCCTCGAAATGATTTTTAACTACACATTTATTAATACGGTTTTGTAAATTAATGAAATGAAATGATATTTTAACGTCCATGAGACTAAAAATAGTCTATGGGACTATTAGTTCCCTACTTTTCTTATTTTGCAATTCAATCATTTTCTTGTTCAAATTGATGATGCGTTGGCCCATCTTTCCAACAATCCCCTCACTAAAAAGATAATGCCAAGAAACCGATGCTAGCATATTCCCATAACTTTCTCTAATGTCTTCGAATGCATCACATTCCAAAATGAAATGTTTTTCTGATTCCACTGCCCTGAACGTGCAAAATGTACACACTTGTTCTTCCCAAGCTTCTTTAGGCCTTTTCTACCGTCTTGTTTCACACCGAAGTTGATGCAAGTTGGTTCTTAATTGAACAATAAGAATCTTTGTCTTCCATGAAATGCTAGCTCCAATGAACTCTTTTTGTTGTAGATCACACGTAGGGTTGAATTCCTCAAAGTAGTGCTTCTTCTTTCTACCCAACTCTTTTCCCCATACTCGTTTATGAAACTTCTCCATAACAAACTCCTTTAGCTCCTTGCTATTTGTGGGACAGGCATTGAGTTAGATATTCCATTTTTTCATCCATATGTAGTTTTGTTTCATCCATGTTTTCTTATTTTACTCATGCCTTCATTTAAGATAACATTAAGTCATCTACCTACTCCCATTTGCTCAATTCTTTTTAGATATCTTATGAGCTGCACCATAGCAATTGCTTCAATGGGAATTTCTCTTGTTTCTCTCAACATTATCTCATAAGATACTAGATTTTTTATTTTGAACTTGCTCATGATCAAGCGTTTTTGGATTTTCTCAATTTGCTTCCATTTTGAGATAGGGGTGCTACTAGCCCACAATTCACACCCATATAGCATCGTTGGACAAACTAGGAGTCCAAAAAGCATTTTAGTCATTTTCCAATCCCATAACTCTGCCTCTCTATATCTGTTTTGAAGAGCATATAATTCTTTCCACCCTCCTAAAATTCTCTTCTTTCTGCAGTCCTCCCAATGAAGTTTGTTGTTGATATCAATCGCGAGGTACTTGTACTCATTTACTTCTTCAAGAATGTTGCCTTCAAAGAAGAACGTATGTTGGCTCTACTTCCTTTTATTAGAGAAAATCATTATTTTGGTCTTGCTAGTATTTGCTTGCATCCCCACTTCTCTACAAAAATTCTCAAGGGCATATGGGTGCATTTGCAATCCATGGGCCAATTTAGAAATCAATACAAGATCATCCGCATATAAAAGAAGCTTTATCACAAACTCCCCCAACTGAACACCATCTCCACCTTGCAGATTTATCCACTCTTATAGTTTATCAATATATAAGCCAAAAAGAGTAGGAGATAGGGGTCAACCTTGCTTGACTCTAATGTCACTTCTAAAACTTTATGAAATACCTATTGAGGTTCTAATTTTGACTTTCACTTCTTCATAAAGTCTATGGACAACGATTCTATAATGCAAAGGAATTTTAAGTTCTTCCATTCTATGCCACAATTTATCTCTAGGGACTATGTCAAATGCCTTTGAAGTCAACAAAGCAGCAAAATGCTTATTCTTTGTCCTCACAAATATTTTCAACAATGTGTCTCAACGTGATACCATGATCCACTGTAGAATGCTTCAGCCTAAAACCTGCTTGTCCTCTTGCCCTATTTTATTTTACTTTTGCCCACTTACTGATTCTATTTTCTACCATGTTGTCGAAAAGCTTTGCAAACAAAGGATTGATCATAATGGTTCTATAATTGGAAGGATTATTAATGTCTCCACTTTTAAAAAGGGGTATTGTTAGGCTAGTTGTCCAGTCCCTTGGGAATCCTTGTTGAATGATGTTGTTAAATATTTCCATGATGTGCGGTGCAAGATTTCTCATTCCCCATTTTAGATACTCTTCTTGAAGCTTAACCAAGTCCTTTTCCTTTCCTATTTTTAGCTTCTTAATTCCAATCTCCACCTCCTGTAACGTGAAGAGATTTATAGTGGTGTTAAGCCTGGAGGGAGGCTCCACCTCTGATTATTTCTCATAGAGTTGCTTTTGCATATTCAAATCATTGTTGAGCTATAATATTATTTTCGATTTTCTTCTTCCTTGGTTCAAGTTCTTGCTAGAAAAGCTTTGGGTTATTCTTGCTTAGATATATTAACTCTTCCAACCTTGTTTGCATGAACTCATCTTTTTTCCTTTTTAGTATCTGGTTATATAACTTTACATTCATCTTCTCCTTGCCTGCCTTTTTCAAGGTTCTCCTTGCTATTTTTCATTCCTCATCAAACCAAGCATTTACATGAAAACAATTTGATTCTGATTTCCTAACTTCTGCTCTTTTGCACTTCTCAAGTGCACTTTGGATTATATTTGTTAACTCATGATTGTTGAAACTTTTGAAACCAGATTTCTCCTTCTGCATTGATCTCTCTAACATTGTCTTGAAGATAATACAATTTTATTGTGTTAGAAAAATTTTGCCCCTTGATAGTGATTGTTGAGAGCATTGGGTTTTTCTCTCATTTTGTCTTTTTTCTAACCATGATACCTTTATATAAATTGGGTTATGGTATGATTTTAAGTCCCAAATATGCTCTCCAATCTTAACTTCATCTATCTTTTCTATCAAGCTTTGTGAACACATCACATAGTCAACGAGACTTGCCCCATTGTATGTGTTGCAAGTGAAGTTCCCAAACCTTTTCCATCTATCTAGACCATTGCAAATAATTAAGTTGAAAGCCCCACATAGTGTAATAAACTCCTTTCTAAAATGATTGCTAACTCTGTCATCTTCTAAACACCTCACCCTTGGGGGATTCTCCTCTTCAATAAGCCAAATAGGATTGTGATCTTCTTTACAACAAATAATACTAGCTTGATGATTTGATGTTCTAGCATTGAAATCTCCCACTAAAAATATTAGGTTTAATTTAATATATTATTAAAGATTAAGTTGTAAATTATAAGTTTAGATATAAATTAATTAAAACATAATTTAAAATATAGTAAAATTGTAATTTTTATTAAATAATAATAATAAAATAACATTAATTAAACAGTAATAATAATAATTGATATTTAAATTTAGTAAAAAATTATTTTGGTTTACACATAATGATAACCAAAAACTATTGTTAAGAAGTTGTTCCATAAATTGAGACGTCATAAGATTAATCCCAAATTTCAAGGTATTTTTCACACTAATACCCTAGATTTTCAGGCTTCTTTTGCTACAGTTGAAAAGATATAAAAAGTATTAGCTAAAGACTTAGGAGGATTTTTTGGGTTCGAGAGTAGGAAGGCAGCCTGAGGGATGTGCCTTTTTTTAAGCCCAATGGGCCTTTGTATTTTGTAAATTTCTTAGATCCATAGGGTTTCTTTTGAATCCATGTCCTCAAATAAATAGAGCTCAATTTTCTTCATTATATATTGTGTTAAGCTACCTTTTAAAATTCACTTATTTTCTTTTCGTCAAGGAAAATTTTAGGGGCAAAATTTCGCAAAATGACTATTTTTTGGACATTTTCTGAAAAAAAAATATATTCGTCAATTTGGTGAAATGTTTTCTTATTTTTTACATAAATATGATTAAATGTATGAAATTCACTAAATATTTACCAATTTGAATAGTAAACAACATGCTTTTTATTGGATATTCACCTACATTCTATATGTATGAATTTTCAAATTATAATAATTGCCTATAATATTATACATAGGCATAATGTTTAAATCCTTAAAAAATACACTACTTTTTATTTCAGGTGTGTAGCAATTAAAGTTATATGAAACACCTGAGATGCTAAGTCGATGATCAACTTCCCTTATTTCTCCCATCAAATTTATGTTTAATATTGAGATTATAATATGAACGTGTTGTTCGTATTATCCATTTTCATTTATTGATTGTTGCCTTGATTTCATGTGACTAAATTTATCCAATAAAAAAATAAAAAATATTCAGTGAATGTCAGAGTTTGTTATTTTTCTTCCTATGTTCCTCCACCTTTCACCTATCATCTTTTTACTTTACTTTCAAGACTCCATGCCCAATGAAATCTCCTTTAACTATATAAGGTTTCCATTGTTTTATCCTAGCTCTTTGTCATCCTTTTTCTCAGCCCAACCCACCAAACTTCTATCATCTAAATCTAGCTACTATATTAAAATTTATGAATTGTTGTCTAGTGATAGTAAACATCCACTTAGTTCATTGAGGGAGGTCCCTCTGATTCAAGGGATAGCTTGGACCTAAAGTAGGTTTCATATTACCTTGGCATAGTTCCTAGTAGTCGAGAACCATCCCAAGGAGTTACAATATTTGGCATTATTATTAGGGTAAAGAAGCAAAGATATATTCCCCTGGGTGAATGAAAACTACCATATCTGGTCCTAGAGGTGAACAGTGATCAAACACACACCAACTGTTTGGTATTTCACTTGGTGACTCCATTATTTGAAGAATCCATAGCTAAAATGTTTCACTGGAATGTCCAATAGTTTTAGAATGGTGAATTCGATCGTTGTTGCAGTAGCTACAAGCTTCGCTCCTTTTGATTTTTTAGTTGTTCCTAGTTTTCCAAATCTTGTTCCTAATATAGAATATTGGGGAGATTGTCTTCCTATATTCAAAGAAGATGATGAGGACCATCCTGCACAACACCTTATTGATCTTCATGAACACATGGATCAACTAAGCATTTCTAATGATGACGCACTTATGAAAATTTTTATGTATTCCTCAGAAGGTGGTGCATGACAATGGTATAAATATTTACCTCCTACTAGTATATATTCTTTGAAATATTTGCATATATGATTTCATAATCACTGTAAAATATTTTTTCCTATTGAGCATCTATTTGAAAACTACTATGAATAATTCATGTTAAGTATTAAGCATATAGAGAATGATAATGAGGAGGAAATGGGATTTAGTAATGAAGAAATTATTTAGCTTATCAATGATGAAGACGCGGGAAACAACAATGAAACAAAATCTTAGTAAGTTATGGATGAACAAAAAGTCAATTTTTTATGAATGTGAAGATCCTTTCTTAGTTTTTTTGGAATCATCAAGTGGAATGAGTTTTTCAATATTCATATGAAGTGAGTATAGATATGGATATAAAGTATCTAATAAGTTTCCAATTACTCTTTTACTGTAATCATCAGTCAAGTTTTTTTTAGTCATTTTCAAAAGGAGATTTTATGGTTTAGTTAATGAATTTTTTACCTAGTATCACTAGAAATCTGCATATACTTTATTAAGATGGAAGAAGAAGAGTTTATGATTTAGTTAATTAAATTCTTACTTTGTATCATTGGAAATATGCATATTCTTGATTAAGATGATTACGTTGATTAATATAGGGGGTCGAAGTATCCATATGAGCATTGATTTTGGCATGGTTAACTTTGTAGTTTGAGCATTATTTCATTTTTCAATTCAGCAATAGAGCGGTTTATTTCAATTTTTAGTGTGCATAGTGGTTTGAATAGTAGTTTAAAGTTTGTTTGAGCTAAGGTTAAGCATGGTTTTTAGATTAGAGAAAATGAAGAAGACTAAATTTCAGGCATGCGGATGATTTTAAGTCGACTATTTTAGATACATGATGCAATTTCTGGGACCTTATTTTTAGGATTGTCAAGGCTCCTGGTCTACATGTTCTTAACATCTCACATGAAGAAGCTATCGAGTTGTCTTTGGTGAGACTTTTTGTAAATTTTTCCGGTGGTTTTATTCTAGTCTAATTTCTCTAAAATCTGACAGGAATTTATAGAAATCACAAGTTTGATGGGTAACCCCTACAAAATCAAAGTGCCCTAGGGGTTTTTCAGGGTGCTAAATCCATATATACAAACCAGTTTAAATAACATAATTCAATATTTCACCTCAAATGTTTTCATCAGATTCCGGCACTGGAAAGTCCAAAAAGTTTCCGGCACTGGAAAGTCCAAAAATTCGCACTAAAGAATCTCTCTCTCTCTCTCTCTCTCTCTCTCTCTCTCTCTCTCTCTCTAGATATATCTATTGTAAAAATTCCTCAACAATAATTCCTAATACAGCAACTAATGATATTACTCCTATTTGTTAAATTCCTTTAAACAAATTACTTGCAGTTTCCTACAGAAAATATTGTAATACATACATTGCAATCTTCACTTAATTAAATATTATATGGAAATAAGAGATTGAGCAAGAAAGAAAATAAAACCCAATAGACACTGTTATTTTTGGACAAATATCCCTGGAAAAACCAAATGTGGGAAAACCAATGCAACAACTCTAAGAGTTTTATATTATTAAGTAGTAGTTTCTGAATACAACTCTGGATGTCCTTTCGGCAATCAAGTTACAAAGAAAGTAATCTGGCATAAAACATTAGTGATATTACCTCACTCTATCTGGCAATAACGGCTATTCCGGCAGCTGAACCAACTGTCCTCGGATATCTTTTCATTGGCCCTGCGTAGGCCCTGTGTCAGCCTCAATAGGCTCTGCATCAACCCAACTAGGAAACATATTCCCTCTGGAAAAGTTTACAGCCTTCCTGGTTCAGAAATCTCAACTCCACGACAGATTTCAAACTTCTGCACTAGAAGACTGCACTGCTTCTGCGTGAGCCCTTCTGGCTCTGCGTGGGCCCTTTTGGCCCAATGTCAACCCCTCCTAGGTATGTGCTACCCCCTCATGGTGTATCTCTACCTCTTTGTTGCTTATTCTGGGTCTTGAAGAAGATACTCTAACCCAATTATCCTTTCCCCTCAACTGCAAGAAATCTACTCGACCAGAATTTCCTCCTGAGAACTTCTCACTTTAGAAATTTGATCTCTTGATCTCTCGGTGTGTTTTCCAAATGATCCTAAAGCTCCCTTAAATAATATTTATGTTAACATTCAACAACCTAGATTAAAAGCTAATCAATGGCTAATATCATTTTATCTTGATCCTTGTCTTCTTCTAGAAGTTACACCCAGAATTAGATTAATACCCATTAATATTTTTAATTTACTAATTTTAGACTTAGGGTCCCATTAAAAAATATTAATAATTTTAATAAAATTGTTTATGGGTGGAATTTCTCAAAACGATTCCTAGGTTATTTGGAATACATGTGCCCAATCCTTCTTGCAAAATTTGAGGCCTAGAGCACATTCAATGCTACCCCAAATAAACACTTCCTATTAGTGAGGAATGTGCTCTAGCAATATATGTTGTTGCATACTGCTCTGACTGTGAAGCATTGTCCTCTGCGCTGTTGATGTCTAACATACTGTCCACCAACTATTGCATTGCTGTTGTAACTATACTATTGCTGACATTTCCATTGCCAACATTGCATTCATACTACATCTCCCTCTCAAGTGTTGCCTCTGTGTTGCTGCTAGTATTGCCACTCCCAACTGCTACTACACTGCAAATTGTTGCTGCTACTCCATGAGCAATGGAAAAACATAAAAAATTATTAAACTAATTGTGTTCAGTATGATGCCAGGTGAATGTTGGAGCCTGAGTACTACTATCCTTTGCATTGACCCTTTGAATATAACATGTTGCTACTGACCTTTGTTATGTGCCATCTACATTGTTGTCAACTCTTCTTTGTGCTTCTTAGACTCTGGTGCTCCTAGCCATTGAATCTATCTCCCGACACTCCTCGACACCAATTGACACTAGTCCAGTCTGCTACTCCTGATCCGGGCTTCCATAGCAAGGTATTGATCCAAGAGGTGGACTCCCCAAGGATCCTGCTCATTTGTAGCTCTTTCGAACTACAACTCCAAATCAACCCACCTCCCTCTTAGAGGTATCTCAGCTATCATGGTGAACTCCTTCTCTTCAATCTTTGCGGGTGCAACCTTCAGATCATGTTTTTTATCCTTGTCCATCTTCTTGAGAGGACATTTAGTGGTGTAGTGACCCATCTCACCACACTTCAAACACTTGATCTTCGAGACATCCTTCTTACGTCTCCACTACTCCTATTGTCCCTTCGATGCAAGGGTTATGTGATCCTCCTCTTCCTTGGGCTTCGACCCACTACTACTACTGCTTCTGTCAAGTTTGACCTTGACTAAGTCTCTCCTCAACTCATCTTGTTTAAGAGCTTCCCACATCTCATCCCAATTTGGCAATGCTTCTCTGCTCAGGATACTCTAGACAAAGACTTGCCACTCAACTGAGACAAAATTGAGGGCTATTCTAACCAACTTTGAATCTTGAGGTGTTTGCACTGCAACAGACAACTCATCATGGGTTTCCTTTAGCTTTGTGAGGAATGGATCCACAAGCTCTCCCTTCTGTATCTGAGCAGATCTCAACTTCTACTCTAAGTACATCTTCCGCTTCTTGGAAGATCCCTGACGTAACATGGCTAAGGCATCCCACATCTCCTTAGATATCCCTCTGTTAGAAACATGACACACCACATGATCCTTGACTCCATCCAGGATCATCCTCTTGGCCTTCACCATCTTTGCCTTTTACTTCTTCAGCGGATATGAATCTCTGGGCTAGCCACCATGCTATTGAAGTAGGTCTTGAGGGCATGCTAATCTATAAGGAATGACATTCTAGCCTTCCAAATGACATAGTTGGATGCTCCATCCAACCTGTCTTGATCACTCAAGCCACTGGTTTCCATATCTGTCAAAAATAAAAAGTCGAATGACCTCCTGTCTCCTCTGTGTTGCTATTGGGCTAGCCTACGCACTCTTTGCTAAAGCTAGTAAAACTGTTGCCCCTTGTTGCTGCTCAACTTTAGAGAATTCAAATTGCTTGGCTAGGAATTCTTTGAGGAAGAAATTTCCTTAGATGTGCGTCTCCTCGTTCATCTGAGGATATTCTACCCAATAAACTACCTGCAGAAAAATATGTGTCCCACCAGCTCTCCTCATGCTGAGGCTTTAGTGCTGCTCTCTCTGTCATGGCAAGAATTTGAACTAGAAGTCCTTCTCTCCATCGAATCACTCGGTGATGCAGAAGCATATGGACTTAGCCAACAATGTGAAGGTCTGTTCACATGTTGTGGCTAAACAAGTTGAATTTCACTGACCTGAGTGGTCAAAAGTTAGTTTTAACTGAGAGGGTTGGATCTCTCAAGAAATGATTTGTATTTCATTATTGTAATAGTTAGGAAATTGTCTTAATTTAGATTCAGGGATAAGTTGTTAGCATAAGTGAATGATAGATCTTGAAAATAGAGATTGAGTTGTTAGAATGATTAAAATAGAAGATTGGGTTGTTAGCACAGTTAGAGTAAGATCCGACTCATAAAATTGAAAAATTGTAATGGAAAGAGATTGGTAGAGACGAGGGAGGATTGAGTGAAGCGAGAGTGGAGTGATAGAGAGGATTTCCAGATTGAAACATGGGTCTTTTAAATTACTGTAATTGAGCCAAAGGGTCGAGACTCTGTAACATTTATCGTATTAAATAATTGATGCCGCGTGCAATTATGTGTCGATTCCAATGAGAACTCTTGTTTTGCCTCTTTATATTTGCCTTTGGAAAAAATCAAGCATTCTTCTCTATTTTATGCTTTATGTTATAAAAATCAGTGTTCAAAGGTTAATCAGGGTCCTTAGTGTTAATAACAATGGCGGAAGCCCGCATTAAATCCTAGCTATCGATCTAAATTCCAAACAATGGTGCAATATCACATCGACCATTGGATTATCCTGGATCGCATCACATCGCAACATTCCATTGGCATTTGAATAGAACTTAGGCCTTAAGACCATGCGATGTGCGATCACTGATCCATCGCATCGCAAATATTTCATGGTATGTAAACGGGCCTTGAGCATTAGGGAAGTGTGATACATGATGGCGCGATGTGATTGCTGATTAAATCGCATCGCAATGATCCAAAGGTGGAAGTATCAAGCCCTAAGCCCTTACGATTTGCGATTGCGATATCAGTTGTGGGCTGTTGGATCATAGGTGTGTGAATTATGGTATAGTACCTTCAAGCGGCTCTATTGATCGGTGAATATCAGTTGTCGAGCTCATATAATGGAAATCAGAGCAGTGAAGCGAAAGGCTGGAATATAAAGGGGAAAGGAACACGGGGCAGATTGTTGATAATTCTTAAAACAATTTACCTCCTGTTTCATTTGTGGTATCAGAGCAGAGATTAAGGTTAATTGCAGTAAGCATGATGCCAAGGAGAGGAGCTGGCATAGGTCGAGGAAGACCGGAAGCAAATGCAGTTCTACTGGAAGAGATCCAAAGTCTGCGTACGAGGATGGAAACAATTGAGACTGCTCAGAGGAGAACATCTGATGAAGGGGATGACAGTGCTAAAGAAGAATCTTCTAAGGAAGAAGAAGAGGAGGAAAATGAAACTACCAGAGTTTTTAAAATTTTGGTGAAAGGAGGAGGAAAACCAAAGGTGGAAATTCCTACATATGAAAGGAGTCTCTATGTAGAAGAGATAATGGATTGGATCAGATCATTAGACAAATATTTTGACTATGAAGAGGAAGTTGATGACAAAAAGAAGGTGAAATTTGCGGTTACCAGATTGAAGGGTCATGTAGCTATTTGGTGGGATGAACTATAAACATCCAAAACAAGGAAAGGAAAGTCCAAGATCAAGCAATGGCACAAAATGGTAAGTAAAATGAAAGCTAAATTTATGCCTAAAGACTATCAGTTAAATCTTTTCAAACAATTATAGAATTTAAGGAAAAAAGAAATGTTTATTAAAGAATATACAAAAGATTTTTATAGGTTGAGTATTAGGGCAGGAAAAACAAAGGATGACATGGAGAAGGTAGCTAGATATATCAATGGCTTAAGATATGACATATAGGACGAGATTAGTTTGCTGAGTCTGAAGACTATTGAGGATTCCTATCAAGCAGGTTTGAAGGCAGAAGAGAAGATGCTAAGAAAACAAAATCAGAGGAATAGAGGAAGAAGTTCAGTAAGAGGTAGAGGAACTACTAGACCAAGGGGACAACAACATTAGCATGAAGCAGGTAGTTCAAGTAGTAGACCACCACAGAGGGGAGATTTTAATAGAGGAATATTTGCACCTAGAGGAAGAGGCCGAGGAAGAGATATTTGGTGTTACACATGTAGAGAATGGGGACATGGGTCGTGGGACTGTTCTCATAATAAAATAGTAAGTCAGAGGAATGTGAATGTGGCTGAGGCAAAGTAAGAAACACCTTGAATCATAGAAAAGGAAGAATCCCTGAAGTAGGAGAATCCCTGTTGTTGAAAAGGGCATTGCTTAAGGCAGAGAAAGAGACTGAAGAACCAACGCAGAGGAATCGTTTATTCAGAACTACATGTAAATCCAAAGGTAAGTGTTGTAAAGTGATAATTGACAATGGAAGCATTGATAATCTTATTTCTACAGAGATGGTGGACAAGATCGGATTAGTGAAGACAATACACCCTACTCCTTACAAAGTGTCATGGTTGTAGAAAGGACATTAGATTATTGTGACATAACAATGCAAGGTAGAGATACAGATTGGTACATAGAAGGATGTGATATTATATGATGTAATGCCAATGGATGTATGCAATGTATTGTTGGGAAGACCGTGGCAGTTTGATCGGAAAGTTATTCATGAAGGGACTCAAAACACTTATACTCTGGAGAAGGATGGAAATAAACATACACTACTGCCATTGAAGGATGAAGCTAAAAAAGGAGCACCTGGAAACAATGTTATGCTGATGAGTGGAAAGGAGTTGTTGCAAGAGATTGGAAAAGGTGAAGAAATGCATTTTGTTGTCATAGGGAGACCGAAGGTAATTTTAACTTCCACAAACTTAGATGATTTACCTGAAGAAATCAAAACTTTGTTAAATGATTTTCCTGATATTATTGTGGATGAGTTTCCAAATGCATTACCACCAATCATGAGTATTAGTCATCATATTGATCTAATACTAGGAGCAAGTTTGCCAAACAAAGCAGCATATAGATTAACTCCCCAAGGGAATGCAAAAGTTGGAAGACAATTGCAAGAACTGATGGATAAGGGACTAATAAGAGAGAGTCTTAGTCCAGTGTTGTACCAACAGTACTGAGTCCAAAGAAAGGAGGTGAATGGCATATGTGTACTGATTCCAGAGCCATAAACAAGATCACTATCAGATATACATTTCCTTTGCCACACATGGATGATTTGATTGATTGTCTAAGTGGGTCAAAATATTTTACTAAAATAGATATGAAGAGTGGATATCATCAAATAAGAATTAGAGAAGGAGATGAGTGGAAGACTTCATTTAAAAAAAACATTGGGTTGTATGAGTGGTTAGTGATGCCTTTTGGACTCACTAATGAACCTAGCACATTCGTGAGATTGATGAATGAAGTCTTGAAGGAATATGTAGGCAAGTTTGTTATTGTTCATCTTGATGATATTCTAGTTTTTAGTAAAAGTAAAGAAGAACATCTAGAGCATCTTAAATTGGTTTTAAGAACTCTACAGAAATAGAAACTACTGATATATATGAAGAAATGTAGTTTCATGAAAGAAGAATTAATTTACTTGGGATTTGTAGTTTCTAAAGAAGGGTTGAAAATGGATTCAGAGAAAGTCCAAGCAATTTGGGACTGGCCTATTCCCATCAATATATTTGAGGTAAGAATCTTTCATGGTCTTGCAAGTTTTTATAGGAAATTTATCAGAGGTTTTAGTGAGATTTGTGCACCAATTATTGAAACAATTAAGGAGACTAATCAACCATTCAAGTGGACAGAAGCAACAGACAAAAATTTTAAGTTGCTGAAGAGGAAAATCACAGAGAACCCACTTTTCTTTACTTGATTTTGAAAAATTATTTAAAGTTGAAACAAATGCTAGTGGAGTTGCAATTGGAGTAGTTTTGAGTCGGGAACAAAGACCAATAACGTACTTCAGTGAGAAATTAAATGAAGAGAAAAATAAGTATTCTTCTTATGATAAAAAATTTTATGCTATTGTACAAGCCTTAAAAAATGGAGACATTATTTGCTGCCAAAGGAGTTTATATTGTATTCTGACAATCATGCATTACAGTTCATAAAGAACTAGCTGAAATTGAACCAAAAACATGCCAAGTGGGTAGAGTTTTTGCAGAGCTTTACTTTTGTGATAAAGCACACAAGTGGTAAGTTGAACAAAGTCGTTGATGCTTTAAGCAGGGTAAATTTCATTGTGCAAGAATTAAAAGTTGGTGTTGTAGGATTTGAAGAAATGGTTGAAATGTACAAAGATGATGCAGATTTCAAAGATATATATATAGTAGTACAAAATCCAATAGTCGTAATAGAATTCAGTGGTTAGGTTATCTTATCCAAGGAGGTTTATTGTTTAAAGGCAACAATTTGTGTATTCCCAAATGTTCTATGAGGGAAAACATAATAAAGGAGAAACATAGTGGAGGATTATTTGGTCACTTTGGACAAGACAAAACCTTTGCTCAAGTGAATGCTTTTTATTATTGGCCAAAAATGCAAACTGATGTTAAGAGATTTGTTGAGAAGTGCAGGATATGTCAGCATGGTAAAGGGAGAAGCTAGAATACAGGATTGTACCAACCATTGTCAATACCAGACCGTTCATGGGATGCAGTTAGCATGGATTTTGTTTTTGGATTACCTAAAACTCATAGAGGAAATGATTCCATTTATGTTGTAGTAGATATATTTTCAATGATGGCACATTTCATTGCTTGCAAGAAGGCTAGTGATGCAACACATACAACTAATCTATTTCTTTCAGAAATTGTAAGATTACATGGATTGCTTATAAGTATTGTGTCTAATAGAGATACAAAGTTTGTAGGGCATTTCTGGAGAACTCTTTGGAATAAACTAGGAGCTAAACTTAGTTTCAATTTAGCATACCATCCTCAAACAGATGGACAGACCGAAGTAGTAAACAAAAGCTTGGGAAACATATTGAGAAGTGTAGTGTATCAAAATCCTAATTAGTGAGATTTAGCACTAGCTCAGGCTGAGTTTGCTTATAATGACACTCCAAACCAATGTGCTAGAATGAGTCCATTTCATATTTTTTTTGGGATGAATACAAGAGGTATGTATGAGCACAAAAATTTGGGTAAACAAGAGACAAGAAGCGCAAAAGTTGAAGAGTTTGCAGAGCAGATGCAGAGACTACAAGAAGATGTCAAAGGCAGATTGCAGGAAAGTAGTGGCAATTACAAATAGAGAGTAGATATGAAAAGAAGAGAGAAAGAATACCAAGTGGGAGATTTAGTAATGGTGTATATGAGAAAAGAAAGATTTCCTGCTAAGACTTATAATAAACTAAAAATGAAAAAGATAGGACCCTGTAGAATTGTAAAAAAGTTTTAAGCTAATTCTTATGAAATTGAATTGCCATAAGGGATTGGAATATCATCTATCTTCAATGTTGTAGATTTGTATCCATACAAAGGGACAGAGACAGATCTACAGTAGGAAACTACAGGAGATGAAGTTCAAACTTTGAATTGGGAAGAACAAATGCCAAAGACAGTTAAGAAAGAAGTGGAAGTTGTTTTAGAGAAAAGAGTATCCACAAGAACTAGAGGACTGATTTATTTTCAATAACTAGTCAAATGGAAAGGACAACTAGTGGAGGATGCTAGCTGGTTGACAATAGCAGAGTTGCATAAGTATGAAGTAAACCCTGAAAGTCTGAGGGATGATTCTTTTCTTCCCCAGGAGTTTGATGTAGGAGCATTTGGACTTAGCCAACAATGTGAAGGTCTGTTCACATGTTGTGGCTAAACAAGTTGAATTTCACTGACCTGAGTGGTCAAAAGTCAGTTTTAACCAAGAGGGTTGGATCTCTCAAGAAATGATCTGTTTCATTATTGTAATAGTTAGGAAATTGTATTAATTTAGATTCAGGGATAAGTTGTTAGCATAAGTGTGTGATAGAGCTTAAAAATAGAGATTGAGTTGTTAGAATGATTAAAATAGAAGATTGGGTTGTTAGCATAGTTGGAGTAAGATCCGAGTCATAAAAATGAAAAATTGTAATGGAAAGAGATTGGTAGAGATGAGGGAGGATTGAGCGAAGTGAGAGTGGAGTGATAGAGATGATTTCCATATTGAAACAGGGGTGTTTTAAATTGTTATAATTGAGCCAAAGGGCCGAGACTCTGTAACCTTTATCGTATTAAATAATTGATGTTGCTTGCAGTTATGTGTTGATTCCATTGAGAACTCTTGTTTTGCCTCTGTATATTTGCCTTAGGAACAAATCAAGCATTCTTCTCTGTTTTATGCTTTATATTATAAAACTTAGTGTTCAAAGGTTAATCGAGGTCCTTAGTGTTAATAACAGTGGTGGAAGCCTGCATTAAATCCAAGCCGTCAATCTAAAGTCCAAAAAACAGTGCGATATCACGTCGACCGTTGGCTTATCTCGCATCGTATCACAACATTCCATCGACAGTTGAATAGACCTCAGGCCTTAAGATCATGCAACGTGCGAACGCCGATCCATCGCATCACAAATATTTCATGGTATGTGAACAAGCCTTAAGCATTAGGGAAGTGTGATATGCGATGGCGCGATACAATCGCTGATTAAATCGCATCACAACAATCCAAAGGTGGAAGTATCAAGCCCTAAGCCCTTGCAATTTGCGATTACGATATCAGTTGTGGACTGTCGGATCATAAGTGTGTGATCTATGGTACATTACCTTCAAGCGACTCTATTGATCGGTGAATATCAGTTGTCGGGCTTATATAAAGGAAATCATAGCAGTGAAGCGAAAGGACGAAATATAAAGGGGAAAGGAACGCGGGGCCGATTGTTGATAATTCTTAAAACAATTGAGCTCCTATGTCACTCGGAGAGAGACTACCTCGAAAATATGCCCTCCCGGCTTGGACTGTGCAAACCCTTTAGGGTTTCGAATTGTTGCCTCCTACAAATTTTTTGAACTCCCTCTTCTACTCAACACTGGATCTACCGACTCTGCTCTTCTTGCTTCACCTGCAGCTCTAATACCATGTGAAAATTCCTCAACATGAATTCCTACTACAGCAATTGATGATATTACTCCTATTTCTTAAATTTCTTTAAACAAATTACTTGCAGTTTCCTACGACAAGTATCGTAATACATACACCATAGCCTTCACTTAATTAAATATTAGGCAGAAATAAGAGACTGAGCAATAAAGAAAATACTACACAATAGACACTGTTATTTTTGGGCAAATGTCCCCAGAAAAACCCAATGTGGGAAAATCAGTGCATCAACTTTGAGGATTTTATATTATTAAGTAGTAGTTTTTGAATACAACTGTGGATGCCCTTCCGACAATCCAGTTACAAAGAAAATAATTTGGCAGCAAAGCATAGTGAGATTACCTCACTCTACCCAACAATTCTGTTTGTTCCGGCAGCTAAACCAATTGTCCCCAACTATCTCTGCGTTGGCCCTATGTAGGCCTGCATTAGGCTCAATAGGCTTTGTGTTAACCCAACTGGAAAATGTCTTCCCTTTGGAGCAGTTTCTAGCCCTCCCAGCTCAGAAATCTCAGCTCCCTGATAGATTTCTGACTTCTACACTGGAAGAGTACGTTGCTTTTGCGTGAGCTCTTCTGGCTCTACGCAGGCCCTTTTGGCCTAGCGTCAACCCCTCCTAGGTATGTGCTTCCTCCTCATGGTGTCTCTCTGCCTCTTTGCTACTGATTTTGGGTCTCGAAGAATTTCCTCCTGAGAACTTCTCACTTCAGAAATTTGATCTCTTGAGCTCTTCGTGTGTTTTCCAAATGACCGTCAAGCTCCCTTAAATAATCTTCTCGTTGATAATAAACGACCCATATTGAAAGCTAATCAATGGCTAAGATCATTTTAGCTTGATCCATGTCTTCTTCTAGAAGTTACACCCACAATTAGATTAATACCCGTTAATATTTTTAATTTCCTAAGTTTAGACTTAGCGTCCCATTAAAAAATATTAATAATTTTTAA
>APFE030703460.1:0-15581 GCA_000404065.3 Pinus taeda | reverse complement strand
TCTTGGGTAGTTTACTTACACTGCCTATCCCAAGATCCTAGCCTGAACTAATGTTTGTTTGCTCAATAAAGAGTTACTAATTGATTCTAGGTAAATTTTATGTGTACTTGATAATTGTCTTCGGTAGTGGAGTTGACGTATCAAATGTGATGAGACTCTAACTCAATAAATCATGCACAAGACAATGCTTTAAAAAAATTTCAATTCGATGAAAACAAGTTGTATTCTACAAGTGAGAGTCTTTCACATATTCATATTCTTTCCATGCATCTTAGTCATTTAACACATGCATAACAAATGGAAATATTTCCAATGTTTTCTTAACAACTACTTGAAACAAAAAATAAAGTAGTTTTTAACCAGCTAAACAGAAGAATGAATAAAAAAATGTGGATCTTTCTTTCATAAAGAATGCTTCTAAGAAAGAAAATCAAAACCTTTTTCCTAAAAAAAAAAACTTTTAGGACACCTATTTTGCTAACAAAATGCAGTAATAGATCTCCTTTCAGTCCATGAGTAGGCTTCCTATCCCTTTTGGTTTGTAGATACGGCTGGAAATCAAGGTTTTGGGAGACTAACACTCTGTAGCAGTGGCCACAGAGAGTTAATAGGTCCACTAACGCTCCCTGTGAATAGAAACAGTGCTTTATAAAGCACTGTGTAGTCTTCTAACCTGCGTTAGTGTGGGAAAGTAGTCAAAAATAGGGCTTCTTAGATCAAATTCAGTGATGAATACATGTAGGCAAGATGCAGCAAGGTTTTTGGTGGGTCAGAAAGGGAATGCAGAAGTATAGGGAGGTCTTAGAAGGAGGAGAGAACTCAGATCTGTCTGGGTAAACCGGGAACTAGATGTATCGTCCCCATTGGAATCACCAATTCTGCTATAGGATAAAAAGCACAGTGTATGGAGAATGAAGATACCCTCAAAGGTCTTCTCGGGACCTTCAGAAGACTATAAGATTATCTACAACTATCACAAAGTTACATGTATTTTCATAAACAATAACTAACTATCAAAGTAGGAGAAGTATATTACCTCAAGCCTCCATGTAGATTTGTTGGAGAGCACAATGCAGCTAGGTGGAAGTCCCCTGAGCCGGCTCTAGATCAAGTCCTGCACATAGAAGAGACAAGCATAATCACAACATACAACTCTGATAACTAATACATGAATACATAAAAGAACATCTAGTTACACATAACTAAGCTACTCATGCTAATAGGTATTGGACAAACAACTGAATGAATGATAGTACCAACACCATGGACTAGACAGTACAACTGTAGTTCGATATTAATGTTGGAAGAGTGATTACAACCATATGTTGTATTAGCCTTCCCTTACCCCTCCAGCTTCTCTCTCTCTCTCTCCCTTCTGACCAACTTCTTAAGATTTGAGACAATGCTCAACAATCAAGTATGCTATCCTTTCAAATGCTCTGACCTCCATCACCATAGCCCTAGCTTTGCTTATGTGGCAATTGAGTTAGGGTTTCTAAGTTCCTCATTGAGTTCCCTAGGGTAAAAGCAATGAAGTTTCCATTCTTTTTAGCACTTTCCCATTTGCCTCCTTAGTTAGGATTAGAAATCCTCCAAATAGGTCGAATCACAAAATTAAATGCACTAGTATAAGAAGTAGAAGATTGGGTGCCCCTACTGTTACATAGTATTTTGTCACACCTCCCACACTTCCCTATGACATACCCCAAAGTGACCAAAACATGACCATCATGTAGTGTACTCATCTAGATATGCAGATCAGATCCTCCCTGAAACAATGATGGAAAAATTCCTTGATCTTACCCTGAAGGAAATGGCTCTAAAACCCTGATTTTTCTTCAAGGTAAGATCAAGGAATTTTTCATCATTGTTTCAGGGAGGATCTGATCTGCATATCTAGATGAGTACACTACATGATGGTCATGTTTTGGTCACTTTGGGGTATGTCATAGGGAAGTGTGGGAGGTGTGACAAAATACTATGTAACAGTAGGGGCACCCAATCTTCTACTTCTTACACTAGTGCATTTAATTTTGTGATTCGGTGTGCCGAAAATGATTTCAGATCATAATTATTTTTTCCCAAGCATTAATATATTCTATAACCCAAGATTGTTTAACATTTATCTGGATGCGATGTGTAATGATTTTCCGTAGTAAATGACAATATAGATTGCTCAAACACCAATGGAAATGAAAATATTTGAAGATGATTACTTTGATTAAATAGTTAATCAAAATAATGTGTATAACTCATATCACATTCAGAATATCAAAGAAAATTCCTTAACATGTAAAAAAAATATCAATGTCAGCATGATCAGAAATGAATACATGTAACACTGTTCTTTAAATACCATGTAATAAGAAATCTGAAAATATAAATTCACTATTTACTTACGAACAAAATAGAAGCACAACAATAGAAATACCAAATGCCCGTTGCTCAACTCATAAAAGAAATAGCAATAGTTTAGTCCTTCTCACAAAGATGACTTCGGGAGTATAGAAATGCAACTTCTCAAAATTCTTTATGAAAATTCCTAAAACAATGTTCCAGATGTTCTATTGAGAAAAGTATGAAAGTACAGTAGTGCAAGATTTCGTAAGCCTTTATTCATAAAATTCGAGACCTTAATTTCATACAACAAGTAACCTTAAATAATAGAAAAACAACTGAATGTATTATGTAGAGCGTCGAGGGCATTTAAACAGATCCCTTCAATAATGCTTAAAGGAAAAGAATTTTTTGGTAGAAATTTTTAGTGTGATTTGTTGTCTTCATCAACTTTGTCTATTCCATCGGATTATCTAGATGTTTTTCTATCTATTTGAACTGAGTTTCCGCTTATCAGCACAACCGTCCTCTTTTGTCATGAACCTGAACACAGAAAACAAGAATCGATAAGCTGAAAATAAATGAGACTGATAAGCGAATTTCATTTGAAACAAATCACGTTTTGCAGGAAATCAGGAAAATTATAAAGCGTAATAAATTCTGATCACAACCATCATGGAGAGGAATGCAGAGTGAGGTATGTGACAAGATAAGTCAAAATTTACGGTCTTATCACAAAATTGCAACTGCTTTTAGACTAGGCTGGGGGTAGAACTTTGAATAATCACAATCGTTTTAAGACCTGGAGTACTCTAAACAAAATCCAAAGGGGGCTTTCTTAAAACATATTGCAATTAGAACATTGGAAACGTGGATGGATTTTTATAAACCGTGTCCCTTTAAAACCTGTGATTTTGAATTCTTGCAGTGATGTGGCAGTGTCATTACGAATGATGTCATGATGGTGATGTCACTATGACTTGGCAGATCCATGTGATAGATGATGTGTTGTATGTCATGGTGATGGAAAGAGTCTTATCGCATATCGCAATTAGCATGAGCAAGAGTCTTTGGAATAGGCAGCATGGCTTAGTGGTATTTTTGGAGGGGGTTCAAAGTGGTAAGTGGTTTGTGAAGAGGGGAGTTCAAAAGAAAGGAGGAGTGACACATAGATATAGGGCTTCGATGGAAAAACAACTTTTTGGACCCCCCTCTTTGAGAAACTTAAAATTGAGTGTAAGGGGGTCCGAAATCTTATCTCTTGTTGATATGGGTGGATTAAGTCTGAGCCATTTATTTTATAAGACAAGTTTTCCCTTTTTGTTTTATCATAATTGGCGTTCAAAGCGGACACAAACATGACATATAGTTTAAGTCGCAAAATACTTCCAATCTGTGATGTGCAAGATGACATGGAGGATGATATCACATGTGACATGGATATGACATCATTGATCGCAATCACAATCGGTGGTATGGAGTGGGGTATAACCTTTAGACTCTTGCGATTGCATGGATGCTAGGTTTTTTTAAATTGCATTGAATAATCCCCGCGGGTCTGGCTATATTGCATATCGCAATCGGTTAAGGGAGGAGGTGGGAGTTTTGGAAACTACAATAGCCGCAGACACAATATTTTTTATGAATCATAGTTGATTTTCCTGTCGGGTCTAGACCTAATCGCAATTCTCATTTAGTTAAGGCTAAGACTTAAGTTTTTTGGAACTTTTGTGATAGCCATGGATGCGAGGACTTCTAGATTTTTTGGAAAAGTAAGAGTTTTTTAAATTATATCACATTTTTTAATTGAATTTTGATTTTATATTTCTATTTTGATAACCCATATTGTTTAATACTTAAGGTTTTTTAACCCTAGGTATAGTTTTGGTCTCAGAGAGTATTAAAATTTGTTTTTTTTTTAATGGAAATAGAATCACAAGTTTTTTTAAATATAAAGGGTCCCTATTTTAATATAATAAATTTCATATAAAATTTATAATACATTAAAATGGGGATTGTTGAACAGTACAACAATTGGTGATTCACTGGAAGAACCAGTTATCTCTGATAATAAGGAATTTTTTTGAAAATTTAGTATAAATAATTTAAGTGGAAACTACTTTTCGAAACATTTAGATAAATAAAATTACTCTAACTATAAAACTCATCAAATTGCAATTTCTTTTAAAAAAAAATCGTGAATAAAAAAATACCTATTTACTTTTATCAGTCATTAATTACTTTATAAAAATAAATTAAGGGGCCTTTTACAACTTAGTTTGTAATGTACTCATTTGTCACAGGTAGAGCCACTCCTGCTAGCAAGCATTCATATCCTCGACAAGGTTACCTTTTAACCAACAACAATCTAGTATCCCATCCATTTAATGGTGCAATCATTAGAGGTAATTTATTTATTTATATTTATTATTATTATTTTATTATTATTATTTATGCTTAAATTCATTGTCTTGGTTGGTGGCCAGAAACGACAATTCCATCACCGGAAATAATAAAAACTGAATTAGCTAGCTCATGATGAGACCCCTTGTCTTACAATTAAAAATCATAAGCCATTACCCTGATTTGGTGTTCAATACAGTAATGTCAGTATAATTGGTTCCCTATGAATATGGTAAGCATGCTTGAGATGAGACCTCTTATCTTTTTAGATTTATTATATTTTAGAATTACACTCTAAAAAATCTCTTTTTAATGGATGGGGAGGGTCATTAACTCCTTGAGAGCTTTGGATGACAAATTCAAGTTGAAAGTGTTTTAGTCGTAAGATGGTCTTTACCTTTTAAGGATAAACTTTTTTTATTGAAACTAGAATAAAAGGATCTAATTTTTCAGGTTTTTTTAAAATATTTTACAACTTAATGGAAAATATTTTCAGAGTTCTATAATTTTTATCTAATTTTCAATTTTGGTAACCACTTCTTAAAAAATTCCTACCTTCAAAATGAAAAAATAAAAATAACTTCAAGAGATGTTTGAAAATTCAATAGAGTATTATTTAACATTTTTTAACAAAATTTGTAAAAGGAAAAAGAAATTGCAGCGGAATGTACAATGGAAGTGATTTTTTTCTTAAAGATGAGCCCATTTATAGGAAGAGAATCTATCTTGCCTGATAAATCTTGCAGTATGAATGTTGATGGGCTTATATGCTCAACAATCTAAAATGGATCAAGCCATAATTTCTAAAATCTGGTAAGTTTCCCTTTTTATTCATGTGCTTTGTCCCACTTGAGAACTAGATCTCCAACTTGGAAGGATCTTTGTGTGATTAAACTTGCATCAAAAGAAGCTTTCACCATCTGTTGGCATTTGGTGTGCGTGAGTTGCCATTTTCCCTTTCTTCTTCTAATTTTAAGATTTGTGAATTTCTTAATTGCAAGGAAGAAGAAGGTGTTTCTTCAATAAATTGAACTAGGGCTAATGAAGGAAGAGCTAAATGTGATGGAATGATGGCTTCCTTCCCATAGACTAGTTTAAATGGAGAAGTGCCTATAGAGACCTTCTGAGTTATCCTATTAGCCCATAGAGAAAATATTAAAGTTTTATGACAGTTTCTTTGATTTTGATCAACAATTCTTTTGATTATTCTGAGATTATTATTAGTGGATTCTGCTAATCCATTTCCCTGGGGATCGTAATTATCATAATATTTGAGTTTAAAACCTATCCTAATTTCAAATTCAATCATACGGGTACCCAAAAAATAAGATGCATTATCAAATATAAGTGCAGAAGGAAAACCAAATCTTGTAATGATAAATCTATCAATCAATTCAACAATAGATTCAAAATTGACTACCTTTAGTGGAATTTCTTCCACCCACTTAGTGAAGTAATATGTAGTAGTCAGAATATATCTATATTGTTTAGAAGAATGAGGAGTGATCTCACCTGTGATATCCAGTCCCATTATTCGAAAGGTTGTTTGATGTTCATTGACTGCAAAGGCAAGGATGGTTTTCGTTGTCTTCCAAAAGCATTTTGGCATGTTTTGCACTTCCTTACATATGCGTGGATATCTTTGAAGAGATTGGGCCAATAGTATCCAACATGTAAGATTTTTGTGTGCATTAGTATCTCCTCCAAAGTGTCCACTTGTTAGTCCATCGTGAAGTTCTTGCAAAACTATTTGTGCTTCAGACTTTTCAAGGCATCTTAGCAATATGGAATCATAGTTTCTCCTAAATAACATGTTATCAACAATATCATAATGACTTTCTTTTAATCGTAAAGCTCTTTTTCTTTTATAATTGATTTCGGGAGGAGCATATCCATTTTTTAAATTAAAAAAATAAATCTGTGTATTGGGACTCAGCATCAATTATACTTACCTCAACAATGTGTTCATTATTACCTGTGTCCCCTTCAGTTGATATTTGGATTCTCCTGTAAGCAACTTGTAGAAACCTTGCCCTCTGATAATTTTCGCTGGTTTAATTTCAATGTCATACTCCCACAAAGATGTTACCCAATTTGCTCTATTTTCTTCTAATTCTTTCTGCATTAGTAATTCCTCACTGCTGGGAATAGGAATATTACTTTTGTGTGTGTTTTTAAAAGAAAAGAACTAAAAATTTTTACAAATTTATAGACAACAAATGCTTGTTTTTTTACTTCTGAATAATTTAATTCAGCACCCTAAAAATTTGAACTGAAAAAAGAAATGGGTGCTTCAATTTTATAATTATCAATTTGTGTCAAAACAACAACATAATATGTTGAAGAAGAAAAGTTATATAATATGAAATGATCAGAGAAATTCAGTGTATTTAAAGAAGGAGCATTGATAATTTCTTGTTTGATTAAATTGAATGCTTGCTTTTCATGATGACCCGATTTAAAAACTACGTCTTTCTTAATCATTTATTGTAACAGAAAAATAATTTGTGAGAAATTAGGGACAAACCTTTGGACAAAATTGATCTCTCCAAAAAATGATTGCATGCTTTTTTCGTTATATGTTGGAGAAAATTTTGAAATTTCTTTTATTCTATCAGGGTCAATGTAAATTCCATTTTTTAACACATTGAATACTAAAATTTTCCCTTCGCTAAGAGTGAAAAAATACTTTTTCGGATTTAATGAAGTCCCATATTTTCTACAACGTTCAAAAAATTATCTTAAGTCCTGCAAATGAATATTTATGTTCTTTGAATAAACAGTAATGTCATCTAGATAAACAACAACAATTTTTTTTAACGGACCTTTGAATCTATATCCATGGCTCGTTGGAATGTGGCACCTGCATTTACTAAACCGAATGGCATTTTTTGGTAGGCATAAGTTCCCCATTTGGGTCTGAATGTAGTCTTTAGTCTATCATCTGGGTGGACCATGATTTGATTATATCCTGAGAAACCATCAAGGAAAGACATAAGTTCGGAACCAACAATTGATCGTAAAATATGTTCCATAGTGGGTAGAGGGAAATTATCCTTTTGAATAGCCTTATTTTGATTCCTAAAATCTATACAAAAGCGGATATCACTATTTTTCTTCCTAACAAGTACCAAGTTGGAAACCCATCTTGAATTCCTAACAGGAAAAATTATTTTAGCCTTAAGGAGTTTATTCAATTCTGCTTTGATTTGATTTTCTAAGTTCGGGTGAATTTTCCTTAATTTTTTTTGGACGGGTTTATCATTAGATGTCATCGGAATTGTGCGTTGAATGATGGAAGTGTCAAATGTTTTGAGATCTTCATAACTCCAAGCAAAGATATCCTTATATTTTTTCAACAAATGAATGTAGGATAATATTTCTTTAGATGAGAGACCAAGTCTTATATTGATGTTCTGCGGTTTAAGATATGTCCCATGGTTTATTAATTCAAATCTCAAAGTTGAACTCTATAGTTTTGAATTAATAACTCTTTTAAATCTGGCTTTTAAATCATAGAGATCCTCAAGTTTAACTACAGATTTGGGTATGGGATTATCATTGATTTTCTATTTTAATTGATTGTCGTGTTCATCGTCATCAATTATTTGGTCATCATATGATTTTTCAGAAGTTACGAAGCTTAAAATGTATTCATCATCATTAAATACCCACCAGTTGGTGATATTACTGGGAATGGATGGTCTAAAGATTAATTCTACAGAAAATCTATCGGGGTTGTAATCTTCGAATGGGATTAGTTTTGATGCAACATTAGCAAGAAGGCCAATGTTGGAATTATGAATCCTAGGAATAGCATAAATGTTAAATGCTAAAAAAAGTGAAGTGAGAGATCGAACCAATGACTAATAATGCTTCAAGTGTGTAGAGATACAATGCATCATGTTTCTTACTTGTTTAATTACAATTTCTAAAATCCATAAACTTAAAGGTATTTAACGTCAAGGTTAGTTTCTTTATACATAACTTGGACCAATGCCTCATATTCTGCAATATTATTTGTGCATTTGAATTCCAATCTGCAAGTCAGCATTGTCTTCATGTCTTCAGGATTAATCAATACGGAACCTGCTCCTGTACCATCACTTGATTTCAACCCATCAAAATACAATTTCCAAAATAAAGAATTAACTAATGGTTTTTTTAGCATCTTTACAGATCTAGAAAATTTTGTCTGTGAAAAAGTTTCAATTTGAGAAGTTACAGAATTACTCAGGAATGGTGATGTTTGTTCTTTAAAATTCTCAAAAAATGATTCAGTAGAGTAGTTTCCAAGAGTGTTGTTATTTAATGCTACTACCTCATTTTCACCTTCGAAATATGTTACTTAATTTTTCATGTGTTTTTCTTAGTTGACTCTAATTTGATTCATATTTCCATTAAATGGGATCCATAAGTGAGACCAATCAGTGGAAAATAAACCATGTAGTTTTTCTTACCAATATCTACTAAGAATTAAACAGTAGAAATCTGGGCTATCAACAACAAGTGTATCAACTATTTGATAAACTTCAGGTTTCGAAAATAATCTAATTAGAATTGAATTCGTTTCTCCTATGACTTTGACTTTCGTTCTATTGAGTTTCACAATGTGAACTACAGTTTTCTATGGTGACATGTTTAATTTCATACAAACTGAATATGGCATGGTAATCAAAGAAGCCCCTGAATCTACCAAGTAATTATGCACATTTTTATTAAATATTTCAAAAGTAAAAATAAAAGGAGGGGTATGTGAATTAGAATTGTCATCTATCAGAATAGCATCAGAGGAATCGAATAATTAATGACCATGAGGTGTACCCATTCCATTAGAAGTTTTGGATACCGCAACAGCAGGAAGAGGAGAAGCAAGTACTGCATTCAATTCTTTCAGTAAAAATTTCTGTTGTTGCCTGAGTTTAGTGAGTTCATGAAGGGAAATGTTCGCTTTTATTTTCTTCATATCCTCAACTATATTGCACTCAATAGTATCTAAAACTACTAAGGTTTTGGGTGAAGATGGAGAATAGGATGAAGATGGAATTACTTGGGGAGAAGTGGAAGAGCATTTTTTAACAAAAACTTTATCTTTAGCAGTGGAAGTTGAAGGTTTTTTTTTTGAATTGGTTGTATAGGATCAACTACTAACAGCTAATGCTTCATACTCATTTTCACTATCAGAAATAGGAAGAATAAAATCTCACATTCCATTTAACTCATCTATTTATTCATCTTGGGATTCATCAGCAAAAAATGTTGCTTCCTCCTCATCGTCATCATCAGTTTCTACATTATAGGTAGTGTTTCGAGGTTGTGGATTAGGTGGATGATTTCTTTTAAATTTTCTATGAGTTTTTTCGGAAGAAGATTGAGCTACTTGTTTTTTTATCTCTATCATCTCGTTCGACAAAGTTTTAAGGACCTGTTGCAAGCCTTCAAGATCAAAGAGATAGTTATGTGATTTCTTTTTAGATTCATCCTTAAATGTAACTTTTTTTAATTTTATGTCTTCTTGATCCTTTTTATTTTCTAGTGCATTTATCCCCTTCTCTACAGACATGAGTTCTTTCACGTCTTCTACCAAGGTATTTTTATTATCTCTATCTACAAAAATTGTTATGTTAGAAGGAAGAGATAAAATATACCATTCAATTTGTACATTGACACCAAGTCTAGAAGTAGTTGGGATTCTATTTAACAATTTATTAAATATGGAATTGAAATCTTTTATCTTTTCCCTTGAATTCATTTTTAAATTGGAAAGTTCATTGATAAGAGATGCGGTTGAGCGATCATCACCAAATTTAGTCAAAACTTGTTCTTCAAAAATATCCCAACTAGTAATAGAATTGGTTGGTAATGAAAAGTACCAAGACCCTATTGATCCTGTAAAAGTGTATGGGAATAATCTAAAAACAATGTCTTCTTCATATACCTCATTAATATTGATTGCTAACAGATAATTATGAAGGTTGTCTTCAGCAAGTAACCCATTATCAAGATTGAATTTGGGAATCCATCTTTCAAGATGTTATGGTAGAGGATGAAGTGGTGTTGGAATTTGAACGACTCCCAGATTGGACCGCGATCTAGTTTCCATTCTAATAGTTAGGGAGGTGGATGTGATGAAAGAAGAACTAGCAACTGTGATAGTACTGTTTGAGGAAACACTATTCGTTTGTGTATAGGAAATGGAAATAGATGAAGTGATCAGTAGAGAAAAAGGAAATGAAAAAGTAATAAATGGAGGTGTTTGTGTATGAGAGAATGAGGTAATCTCACAAGTAGATGTTTGGGAATATGATCTAGCAATTTTAGTTCCTAGGAATTGAAGTGGAAATTCAAATGGTGAGATGCCAAGTTTTTCACTTCGGGACTGAGTCAAAACACCAGTTCCATGAAAAATATAAGTAATACCTCCTTCAGAAACTTTGGATGATTTAGGCTTTTCTGCTGACATCGATACGTCTTCCAATTTCTTTATCAAAGCTATAATTTCTAGTGATTCTAGAGTATAATCCATAGGGATTACCTCAAGAAGTATTCTAGGAGACTTGGGAGGATATTTTAAAACTCCTGATCTAAAAGTAGGAGATTTTGGAGGGGATTTGGAAGTTGTAGGAGATTTGGAAGGGGAATGACTCTTGGAATGGATTTTTGTTTCTGGATTAGACTTAATTTCCATTCATATCTTGCATGCCCTCCTTCTAGAACTAATAAGTGTTGAGGCCTTGAAAATCATTGGGTCAACATGGGGGAAAACCACCGAGTCTGAACCTTAAGACAACTCCTTTTCTGTTTAAGTAGTAGCTCCGACTGGGGATAATGGGACCAGTTTCCTAATGAAAGGTTATTTAGTGAATCTATAATTCTTATAGTGAAGTGAAAGATGGATTTGCAGTAATGAATTAAATGGACAACATATGCATTAATATATTCTATAACCCAGGATTGTTTATCATTTATCTGGATGCGATCTATAATGATTTTCCTTAGTAAATTAAAATATAGATTTCTCAAACACTAATGCAAATGAAAATATTTCAAGATGATTACTTTGACTAATTAGTTAATAAAAATAATGTGTATAACTCATATCACATTTAGAATATCAAAGAAAATTGCTTAACATGCAAACAAAATATTAATGGAAGCATGATCAGAAATAAATACATGTAACATTGTTCTTTAAATACCATGTAATAAGCAATCTAAAAAGATAAATTCACTATTTACTTATGAAAAAAACAAAGGTGCAATGATAGAAATACCATATGAACGTTGCTCATTGCTCAACTCATAAAAGAAATAGCTGTAGTTTAGTCCTTCTCACAAACATGACTTCGAGAGTATAGAAATGCAACTTCTCAAAATTCTTTATGAAAAATCAGAAAATAATGTTCCAGTCATTCTATTGAGAAAATTATGAAAGTATAGTAGTGCGAGATTTCGTAAGCCTTTCTTCATAAAATTCTAGACCTTAATTTCATACAAAAAGTAAGCTTAAATAGTAGAAAAACAACTGAATGTATTGTGCAGAGCATTGAGGGAATTTAAATAGATCCCTTCAATAATGCTTAAAGGAAAACAATTTTTTGGTAGAAATTTCTAAGTGTGATTTGTTGTCTTCATCAGATTTGCTTGTTCCATCGGATTATCTGGATGCTTGTCTATCTGCTTGAACTGAACTTCCACTTATCATCATAGTTGTCCTCTTCTGTCATGAACTTGAACACGGAAAAGAGGAATCGATAAGCCGATAATAAATGAGACTGATAAGTTAATCTCATTTGAAAAAAAAACATGTTTTATAGGAAATCAGGAAAATTGTAGAGCATAATAAATTCAAATCAAAATCATCATGGAGAGGAATGTGGAGTGAGGTATGTGACAAGACGATTCATACTTTGCGGTCTTATCGCAAAATTGCAAATTCTTTTAGACTAGATCGGGGGTAGAACTTTGAATAATTGCAACCATTTTAAGACCTGGAGTACTCTAAACAAAATCCAAAGGGGGATTTCTTAAATCATATCACAATCAAAACATTGGAAAGGTGGATGGCTTCTTACAAACTGTGTCCCTTTAAAACTTGTGATTGTGAAGTCTTTCGGTGATGTGGCAGTGTTGTCGCTAATAATGTCATGATGGTTACGTCACTATGATGTGGTAGATCCATGTGGTAGATGATGTGTCATACGGAGTGGCGGTGGAAAGGGTCTTATCGCACATCGAAATTACATGAGCAAGAGTCTTTGGAACAGGCAGCATGGCTTAGTGATTTTTTTTGGAGGGGATTTGAAGTGGTATGTGGTTTATGAAGAGGGGAGTCCGAAAGAATGGAGGAGTGGCATGTACAAATAGGGCTTGGATGGAAAAACCACTTTTCGAACCCCCCCCCCCCCTTGGGAAACTTAAAATCGAGTGCAGGGGGGTCTGAAATCATATATGTCATTGATCTGAGTGGATTAGATCTGAGTGATCTATTTTATAAGACAAGTTTGGCATTTTTGTTTTATCGCAATCGACGTTCGAAAAGGAGACAAACATGACATATAGTTTAAGTCTCGAAAGACTTGCGATTTATGATGTGCGGGATGACATGGAGGATGATATCACATGTGACATGGATATGACGTCATTGATTGCAATCGCAATCGGTGGTGTGGAGAAGGGTAGAACCTTTAGACTCTTGCAGTTGCACGAACATGGGGTTTTGTTAAATTTCATTGAATAATCCCCATGGGTCCAGCTATATGACATATCAAAATTGGTAAGGCAGGAGGAAGGAGTTTTGGAAACTACAATAACCGCAGACACAAGATTTTTTATGAATCATAGTTGATTTTCTCATCAGTTCAGGCCTAACCACAATTCACATTTAGTTAAGGCTAAGAGTTAATTTTTTTGGAAATTTTTTGATAGTCACTGACGCAGGGACTTATGGAATTTTTGGAAAAGTTGGATTTTTTTAAATCAAAACTCATTATTTAATTAAATTTTGATTTGATGTTTTTATTAACCCATATTGTTTAATACTTAAGGTTTTTTGAAGCTTAAGTATATTTTTGGTCTCAGGGGCTATTAAAATTTAGTTTTTTTTATTTTTTATGGAAATAAAATTAAAGGCTTTTTTAAAACTAAAGGGTCCTTATTTTAATATAATAAATTTAAGAGGAAATTTACAATACATTAAAATGGGGGTTGTTGAATAGTAAAACACATCCTTAACAAAGGTATGTCCCTAAATTTTTTAATATTCCACACTCCTCGACACATATCCTAAAGACCCACTAATCATACCTTCTCCTACGCTAGCTCTTATATGCGTAGTAACCACTTTCTGTCATGAATTGCCTTGAGAAAACTAGTCCACATCCATGGAACGAGAGATGGTTATGATGAGTGATGCACCCTCCCTACCATACACTATCACTCAAAATCCCTTCGTTTACCCCCCAGCCAATTTTGGTCTCACAGTAAGTCATGGAAACACTCACCTTTCCCAACATGGCTCTAGCACTACTTATATGGTAGTTGGAACCACCTACCATGTTGTCTCTGTTAGTAGTTTCTTCCATTAGACACATTACATCAGCCCCACCTACCAAGGCCCTTCCACCTTTGAGAATGTCAACCACCACATGGGCACCAGAGGGCACTATGAACAAGGAAGGGAAGAAACAAAAGAAGAAATAACCCACTACCACAAATTCCCCTAGGGTCAACCCTCCATGCACCCTTTGTGACTTGGTGGGAAACCTTACTAATCAATGCCCAACATTGGATGAATTGAAGGTCATTCTTCATACTCCTCGGGCACCTACATCACTATAATCACTCTTTATAGAAAAATCGAATACCTTTCATAACAAAGGGTTGTGCACCAACCATCCATGTGCCATATGTGCACAACATGGATATTATACACATCATTTTCTTGATATATTATGACATCGTGACACGTTGTTAGATCTGTGTCATCCCTCAATGGTTGCACCTCTCCTTCCACCAATCACAAACATGAGTGATTCACCCCAAACCATTTACTTTCTGACCTCTTCGACCAATCAAAACAAAGTGTACCCCTCTTCCCTTTCAATTGAAACCACTATAGAAATTTCACCTGTAGAACAAAACGATATATGCAATTTCCTAAAGCATAATACTTGTTCTACTTCTACAAAACATTAAGTGGAAGCATAATCGAAATCATGAGCAACATCAAGTAGAAACATGCATAATTGATCAAGAGAATTAATAACACATAACACAAGATATATCTAGGGGAAAGCACCAGCATAAAAGCCCAACCATGTATTATCAATCAAGTGGAAATCCTCTTCACAATACAAGAAGAATTAGCTCTTAAGCTATTCAGTTCTCAATGAACTATGAAGATATGAAGATATGTCTCATGAACCAACCAAGCCCTATTTATATAGGCTTTCCCTATGGTACTTACATAGTTTTCTTAGGAAATAATAGCAAAAGCATCTGCTATTAATTCCAACATACTAAAAATAACCAATGGTCCAACTACGTATTCCTTGAGAACACTAGTTCCTTGACCATGCAAAAACTACTTACTAGAAATAGTTAAGCATCTATTAGTACACTGTCCCACATCTGATCTCATCTGGGTCTCTGACAAAACTGACATGCAACAGTTATCCATGAGTGAATCCTCAGTTATCTAAAATAATAGTTGTCACATGCATGCAAGCATTAACAAACTATATTTATTATTTTAAAAACTTTTTAAAATAATCTAACTGGACTTGACTAGTTAGAACTAAGTCAATTGATTCTCTCATTATAGAACTCATGCTTATTCC
>APFE030703456.1:14503-45925 GCA_000404065.3 Pinus taeda | reverse complement strand
TGGATTTATTCTATCACAAGATAAGCTACTTGTTTGGTTTAATAGTCTTGGAGAGTTAATTACTCACCTACTCAAAGACACTAGCCTGATCTATCTTGGTGCTTCAGAGCCCTAGAAAAATAAAAATTTCTAAGTTAATTTTACTTTAAGCGTTGATTTTAATGGCTGTTCTTTAAGACAAAGGTGATGGAGATGAAACTTGGTGGTGTATAGACTCGACTCCAATTCTATAAAAGATGCACCTAAGATGATTCATAATTTTCTTTTTCAATGAATGTTCTAATTAAGAGAGTTGAGAGAATGCAATCTTTTGATAATAACAACTTTTCTTAAAAGACAATCAAAGAAACAATTCTCTTTATCTTTCAAAGCGCACAAAACATGACCACTCTTTACTTCACGAAAAAATTCCTTTCTCTTTCAAAGACGTCAAATGCTACTCTAAAGCAAACTTTTGCAAAGGAGATCATTGATATTTTCCTATTTAATAAAAGCATGTAAAACTAATCTAATCAAAGCAATTTCAAGATCTATGAAAATCTATGAAAAATCACTCAAAAGCAAATCAAAGGAAATTTACCTAATCTTTCACTAACAAGTTAATCTAAGGAGCAAAAGCTTACTAGGATGATTCCGGGATGTTTTACTTGGCAATGATTAATCCAAGGACTAGTTTATGCAGAATCACAAACTAATCAAAACAAAAACTCAATCTCTTTTTGTTCTTTTTTAAAATGAAATTCACAACTTTAAATGAACAAGATTATTGAAATTTTGCAAAGAGGCAACACAAAGGTAGGTCGCTCACGAGGGTAGATTTTGTGACTGGTCCGACTCCTAAGAAGACTGACAAAACCATAGATATCTAAGGCTTTGCAACTTCTAAACCCAAAGTCACTACAGGACCAATATAAAAACCAAAACCCTAAGGCTAAAATCTCAAGGAATTTCACTAAAACTTTCGACACTAATGGAACAAGTACAGGTGAAGATTTTTGACAGTTAACCAGTGGATCTGGGTAGTGAAGACTAAGAAAAACAAAATTTAAAAGGAAAAAGTGATAAAAAGGGAAATTTTCTTAATTTTAACAGGGTACGCAGGCAGCCTGTTTAACCAGGTGCGTGCACGCTCTGTGTACACAGATACAGTGTGTACAAGTACGCACTGTGTCTAACGCAGAGGGTGCGTACTACTGTAAAACAAAGAAAACCTAAGTTCTAACTCGACCCTAAGCTAAGCCACCCAAAAACACAGTAAAGCAACCAAAAAGCAAAAGAAACAAGACTCTTTTCAGATCAAAGTAATGCTCAAAGGAAAAATCAATCACATCAATGGATTCCCCAGTGGAGTCGCCAATTTGTCATGCGGAAAGAGTTATTTTTGCGGACAAACTTAACCTCCCTAGGAGTCTAAGACTCTCTAGTGACAAACAAGACAAACAAGAGCAATCCTTCTCTAAACATACATTATTCTATGAGAAACCAAGTGTTGTTCGATCCTACCTCAAATCCAACGCTTGTTGTAGCAGTCCAGCCTTGCTGATCCAGATGAGCTCCTCCTTCACTTTAAGACCTACATACACTAACAGTCAAATGATTACATAACACCTGAATATTTCATAAAACAAAGCATATTCATCATATAGACCAAGGAGTACATGAAATAATTCATTAACAACAAATCATTGAGAAGAATGGACTTTTTTGTATTAAGGAAACAAAAAAGGAACCATTACAACCTGAGCCTTGGTGTTGTGCAAGCTCCTCCCAGGGTCCAACAAGAGATTTCCTCTACTTTGACAAGCTCACCCACTCCCAATATGGCAACAAGGAAGGATAGTGATCTCTCCTCACAAGTCAACAATGGAAGTCCTAATTCCAGCAGCATTTACCCTTTAGAATGTTCAGCTTTCAACCTCCCCTCCTCTGGCCCAATGCCTGTATTTATAGTATTCTAGAGAGGTTATTCAGTTCCAACATCAATGGGATACTCCCTCTTTTGGATGGGGTAGCTCCTCTCTTGATGGGATAAGCTCCTCTATCATAGGGGTGCATGAACCATCTGGAGGCGCTCAATACACGTCAAGAACTCTTCTAGAAGGCTCTAGAAGTGACCACAAGTAACTTTTTGAAGATGAAACTTGCGCCTTTTGACCTTTACAGGGGTACGCACCCTAGCTTTAGTATACAGAGCGTATTACTACGCAGGTCTAATGTATTTGGAGTGCGTACACACAGGAAAGGTAGAGAGAACCTGCGTACCCAGAGATAAACATGTTTTTAAGTGACTTTCTCTCTTTTTGAAGTTTGACATGAAGAGTAGAGGTATGAGGCTTGACAAGGAGGATAATATGACTATTGATGGAGCCATATTAACTGCAGATAGTCATGGTGACAAATTTCAGTGTAACACACATCCAGCAGCAAAAAGCACCTCACAGCAGCCACATTCGACTTCCAGGTACGTGACTAAACTCGTTCCTCTGATTGCATGACTATAATTTGAAAACTGCATGAGCAATGAGATGGTGGTGATTAAAAAAATCAGTGGCCAGCTAACTGGCCACTCTCATCTAGTTCAACTGCGCTCAGTGGGTGAATATGACACGTGCGCTCAGCCATCTCAAGAGGAAATCTGGAAACCAGTAGTGGTGACTGTTTAAGCCTCAAGCGTGATTGATGGACGTGATTACAGGCAGAGAACAAACAGTTAAACATTGCCGTGGGGACCAACAGTCTGCATGGGGCCAACGTGTAGTGGCCAGCTCACCCTCCATCAATGGAAATCTCCATAAAACAGCCAATTGAACTCTCACCTCTGTTGTTTACAGTTTATCATCATCCTTGCAGCTGCAATAAGCTCCAAACCAACTCCATAGCAGCAAACCAAGCTTTCTCGGCCATTTTTAAAACGCTCCTGCTTATTGGCATTCTATAGGAAGACGTTCTACAGGAAAGTACAACAAAGCCTTCCAGAGCAGAAAAGCCCGAGTTTTTTTTCATCAAATTTGGAGCTTGAAGAAAGGTAGGCTCAAAAACACCATTCCCATGCATGATATTTCGAAAGGTGGTGAACTAGCTTGTTTGAAGTGGGGAAAATTAAAACCAGTCTGCCTGTGGGTCAAGAATGGTGGTTTGCTTATACGATACACAAAATTTCTTTTAAATGGTGCTGCATTGTACTCACCTCCATGATTCCTGTCAACAAACTCTCCCCACTATTATGAAAAACCGTTGTAAGGCTCTCCTGTGCACGTATCAATTTTTTGTGTGATTGTTATATGATTGGTATAAAAATCTGCTCTGTACTCTGTCTGTGCGAGCTTCATTCCCTTTGACAAGTCGAAGTCTTGGGCGGTAGCAGTATTTTAACCAGAGAATTGGTGAAAGGGGGAGATACAAACAGCAGAGAAACTCTGACCTGAGAACCAAGGGGGAAAACCACATCCGAATTTCCAGTCTCACCAGAGCTCAAGCCAAAAACATGGTATCTTCACCATGCCTGGAGGGTTTATCAGAAAGGAACCCTTGGATTCCAAGAAATTGAGAGAAACTCCTGAGGTGGTAGACCTGTTTACCCATGCAAAGTGGATGACCTTCTGTGATAAAATCCAAGGTCACGATGATGAAATAACAGAGGATTTCCTAAGGTCCCTGCAACCCAAATAAAAAACATTGGAAACTGTAAATTTCAGGGGATTG
This sequence comes from Pinus taeda, assembly GCA_000404065.3. Lineage (NCBI taxonomy): Eukaryota > Viridiplantae > Streptophyta > Pinopsida > Pinales > Pinaceae > Pinus > Pinus taeda. Next base: position 42,223 of record APFE030703456.1, on the reverse strand, counting down.
ACCTTGAAACTCACCCCACAACTCATTAGCCGGGTCACTAAATTTCCATTGGGGATGCCTTGGGATAAAGAGGAAAGGAAATTGGGCCAAAAAGCTAAAAAGGAATTCTTCCTACCAGAAGAACAGTTTTCAGAGGATAAAAATGGGGTCCGGAGAGCTAGCTTACAACCATTTTGGAGTGAGGTGAGCCTTAAAATTATGAAATATATTACCTGTGAGGGGCGATTTAGTATTGTGTATGGGTATCACTTCCGCTTGTTAACTGAGCTCAGGCATAAGATGGATTTGCCCTCAGAACAAAAATTGAGCATCCCATACTTCCTCCTGCAGTCATTGATTAAGTGTGGCACAAAACTGAAAGAGGGGACACCAGATCACCTGGCTCATCATGGGCTTATCAAGCTCCTCGTAAAAGATGCCCTCCATACTTATACTGTCCCTATCTCCTAGGAGATTTTCCGTAATATGACCAAGAATGATGATATCCGGACCCTAGCAGAAGAACTCACTTCATCCAGCAGTGAGGAGAAGGAACATATTGAGGCAGAGAAGAAACCTAAAGGTAAGGAAGCTAAGGGTAAGAAAACCCAGGACAGACCATCACAGGAAAATCCATAAGAACAACAAAAGGAAAAGCAAGAAAAAGGACAAGTTGTTGAGGCCAAAGCTGGGAGTAAAATCAAAACACCAACGCCAAGGGAGAAATTGTTGCAAACCCGGGTAGAGAAGACTGAAAGGATGCAAACAACACCCAAGGCAACCATAGCACAAGTCAAAGAGAAGGCACCCCCAGCCAAGCAAGCCAAATCATGGAAAACTGGTTCTACAGGAAGCCAACAGACTGTTTCTACAGGAAGCTAGAAAACTGGTTCTACAGGAAGCTAGCAGAGTGTTTCTACAGGAAGCTAGAAAACTGCTTCTACAGGAAGCTAGAAAACGGCCACTACAGGACTTTCTACAGGAAGTCTGGGGAAAGTGCAGGAGAAGGAGAAATTGGCTGAGATTTTAGCTAGGGAGGCAGCAGCTGTGCTAGCCACCCTAAGCACATCCCCCAAGAAGAAGGAGAAGTGAAAGAGGGATATTCCACTATATTTTATGGCAAGAAGGAGCATGCAGATAAGAACTGGCAGACCCCAACCACAGTCAAAAGAGCCAATCACAATTGTAGACACCTCAGCTACACAAACGGAGAGGTCCCCCTCAAAGGCATCCATCACCTATGAATGGATAAGGCCGTAGACATCCACATGGAGAGAAAGAATGAAAATGTTGGACACAAAGACCTCTCTACAGGATGCTGAGACAGTTCTACAAGAAGCTGAGAATTCTCTAGGAAAAGGAGCATAGGCAGTGGGAAGAAGCAAAGAGAAAAGCATGGTTTGATGACCAAGAAGAGGACATCACTTCAGAAGCTTGGCATGACAGGGAGGCCACCAAGGCCATCAAAGATGGAAAGATAGATTAGTTACTCAGAGGATGAGCAACACTTTCAGCAGGGGGGTGATGATGAGCCCCAAAAATGGATAATTATATGGGCTCATCCAACCTCCTAATTCAACTTAATCCACCATTCTCATTAGTTTATTTCATGCTTTTTATTATATTTATGCTAATAGAGTGAATTGGGTTAGTCATCATGCCAACAAGTCTAATGTGTGCTTTGTGTAGTCTTTTTGGTCAATTTGGAGACAAAATCAAAGGTTTAAATGAGCACTTGGTAGCCAAATTCGTGGAAGAACAAGGGAGATGATTTTTAGGAAGGTGTCCCCTTCATTTATGGGCTCTTACCTCAAATTCTCCACCATTAGCTCGGAGTTCAAGGGCCACCAACTCGATTATCACAAGGGCAGTCGAGCAAGTCAAGTAGGACTGCTATTAACTACAAGTTTTGGCAGCCAAGTCCCTAAAATTTAGGAGGACTATTAGGGTCCTCAATTTGTATAAATAAGAGGGCTTAGGGCCTCATTTTGGTTAGCCAATAGTTAGTCACTTTGTAGGCAGAAGTTAGCTAGTTTGTAGTTCGATTTTAGTAAGTAGATTAGCTTTGCATTTCAACACCTTTTCAAGCTTTCCCTTGTGGACAGTTTTTGATGTAACTCTTCTTTTATTGCTCAATAAAGATGAATCCAGCTTTGCACCAGCTCTAATCTCTCTTAGGAGGCTGTAGCTCTTGGGGTTGGGCCCATCTCAAGTGCTCAGTACCTCCTTTGTTCACTTTTATGTGTCTTTGCTGCATTCTTAGAATAAAATATGTTATTTAGATTTAAATCTTGCTTTGTTATTTAGATGGTTTTTGATGATTAAAAAGGATTTTTATGTTTAGATTGAGTTGGTAGGATAATAACAGGGAAAAAAGCTCCAGAAAAGGGTCAACAACACTTTCGGTTTCACCTCTTCCTTATTGGATCAGGGGCTGGAATTGAAGTAACCGCGTTGTCCCAAACAAAAACGATGTTTTGCTCTACCATGCAATCCTTAGTGTACTGTTTTCATTTGCAGAAGTTAGTTATGTGTTCAGATCTCCGAAGTGTTTCATTGCATAGTTGATATACATGGTTTTCTTTCAAATAAAGCTATTGTTCATTCACTTTTTTGTTAGTTAGATTAGATTAGCTAGGACTTTGATTACTTGAAAGACTTTGTTGATTCAGTTGAATGTACACTGTGCAGAGCATCTCTACCACTCTTTCATCCACCTAAGCTTCATCAAAGCCATCTGTTCCATCTCCTAGCTAGGTTCCTTGTCTCACATCTGTCCTTTTGCCCACGTAACCCTACCTTTTTGTGTAATCATTGGTTCAACCTTCTTTGAGCCAAGTCAGCCTTCTACACCTTATCCTACCTCCATATCCATTCATGCATCTTCCATCACTCACCCATCATCTAAAATCCAATTTTTAAACATCCTGTAGAAATTTCTGAACATCCTGTAGAAATTCCTGAACATCCTGTAGAACCCCTGCAGACTTCCTGTAGAAGCTCATGAATGAGGTTTCTTAATAGCCAAACTCTGTGAAACTCATAGGAAGGGTGTTGGGGACCCCTTAGGACCTCTTCTAACCTTCCCAACCTCCTGCAACCATTTCCTTCCGCTGATCCACCTCTGCACAATCAAAAACAATAAAAGCACATGCATAATAATCCTACAAAGTCATTCAAAAATACAAAAAGATGTTTTCTTCTGATTTCATTATAAAAGTAGCTTAGAAACATGCATTTTACCTTCTGAAGTCAATGGCATCTCATTCAGTAGCATGCATCTTCCTTCTTGCATCAGTAGGACTAGTTGGTAGAATTAGGGTTTGCTAGGGTTTGCATTTCTTTTTGGCTTTCAGTTTCTTTCCGCAAGTAGATTAGCTTCCTTTGAGTTAGCTTTCATCCATCAGTTAAAAAGCTTCTTCTAAGAGCTCATAAAAGTTGGCTTAAGCTCCTAGCGGACTTGTGCCAGCTAACCAAGTGACAGTTGCGGCAAGAGCTAGTACTTGTGCATACAGCACCATCACTTCCAAGTTTGTCACGAACTACCGGGTTGATAAAATTAAAGAAGGGAGTTCCAGGAGTTGCAGCATTATTGCTGCGATACTGGGGCCCACCAAGAAGGCTATTTGGTGAGGCAGCCTCCGTACATGATTTTCTAGGTCAAAAGTGATCAAATCCGAGTCAGTCGGGTCAATGCCATTGATGGCCAATAGCAATGACTTCCTCTGGGAGGGACAACTTTGGAGGACCTCTAATGTGGAAATAGCCGAAGGAGCTTGAGCTAAGTCCTCAATGATGCTATAATGTTTGGCAACACAAGCATTAGGGTTGTAAGAAGACTTCCAGAGCACTCCTTTAGGAGGAGGTCGAATGACCGACTCAGTACTAGGTCGCTCGATATGGAGTGGACCCGAACTAGATGGAGGAACACTAGAGGGGACCTCAATTTCCTTCCCGACAGGTGGAGGATACTCTTTTGACCATGTATTGATATGGATGTGGATTGTCTGAGCCATAAAAACTTGAGAGCCGAAGGGAGAAGAGGATTTAGATGGATCAGCCACCATTTGAGTCTGCTGTGAGGGAAAAGGCTCTTTGAGCACAACAGGGGTCCCAGGGGCACCTTTTAACAAACGACTAACTTCAGACCGTCTTGGGCAGTCTTTAGTATAGTGATCCTTGTCACAAATAAGACAAGGATACCTAGGTTTTCAATTTTTACCTTCCTTGGCTAGAGGCTTAGGGGGATCCTTCTTAGGTTGATCGGCTTTATTGTTTCCTTTTCCATTTTTTTTACCTTTCGAGGTTTTGTCCATCGCGTTGGACTGAACAACGTTAACCTCGGAAGTCTTACCAGAATTAGATGAAGCCTGAGAAGCATTTTCATTTGGAGCATTAGATTTTTGCTTCGCAGGGTTCGCAAAAGCTTTTCTAGAGGACGCGTTAACGGAACCGATGACACCATTAATAGATGGTGTTGATGAAGCTTGGGAAGTTCCGGGTTGTAGGGCATCTGGAAAATAATCATATAGTGTTAAACCAAGTCAAGGTACTGAGCACGTGCAATGGCCTTCTCTTCAGTTACACATGCCCCCATAGCAATGTCTCGGGCTATCAGACCGACGAACAAAGTTGTAAACTAGTCGGTCAAAAGCTGGTTGGGGATCCAAAACTTAATTAAATGGCGACACCACCTCCATTCATGAATATGATTAGAGATATGTGTAGCCATGTTCTGTTTCAAAGATGTTAGGAGGTGTGTGCCCATTTCATATCGAGCTAGCAACTGAAAACGAGTTAAAAATGCCATAGCCAGTGAGTTAAAGTCCGGAAAAGTTCCATGAGCCAACTCAATATACCATTTTGTGGCGGAGCTAGTGAGAGTTTGTTGGAATAGGCAGTGCCAGATTGAATCATCAAGCCATGAATTCGATGAACACCATAGGTGATAGGTCATGACATGAGCTTGGGGATCTTCTCCAGCTTTACCATCGAATTTGGGACAATCACCAGGAATCTTAGTTGGAACCGGTGGCCAATACGGATTATGAAGGATAGGATCATTTGTCAGTTTGGACACATCCGGTAATTCTAACATCGCCAAAAAGGGTAATTGAGGGTTGAAGGACATTTGAGGCCAAATCCGTTCAAGGACATTGGGGTGTCTTCTGATCTGTGCACCTTCGCACCTGTGCCTTCTCTGGCACTGCGCACCTCCTGATCCGTGCACACCTTCTGATCAGAAGACACCTTCTGATCTGTGCACCTTCGCACCTGTCTTCTGATCTGTGCACCTTCGCACCTTCGCACCTCCGCACCTGTGCCTTCTCTAGTGCTGCGCACCTTTGCACCTGTGCCTTCTCTGGCACTGCGCACCTCCGGATATAGACAGTTTATCAGTCCTAAAATATACCCCAAACCATCAAATTCACAAATCTGTTCAAGCGCCAACGAGATCTTGACCCATCAGTAGATCGGACTTATAATGCTCTAGTTTGCTCTTGATTTAGGTTCAACTATAACTCACCAACCAATTATCAGAAATTCAGATCTTACAATTCTTAAGATATTCAACACACTTGTACTAGGCCAACTGATCTCCTTTCCCTTTTTATATCCAAGGCCTTACTCAAACCATGGATCAAAACCATTGAGAAATAATACTATGGATCCAAATTCTGGGTTCAATATTTTAGATGCAAAACCACAGACTAAAACCATAGGATCAAAGATGTCGGACTAAATACCATGGACCAAACATAAGATGCGCGATTTTCTCTACATGAAAGTCCATGTATTTTAGGTTCGCACCTTTTTTACAAAAGACCTACGAACATGTCTGCACCTTTTCAACGGTCCTCCTGTGCAACCTGCCGATGACCGCATCTCCTGATCAGTGCACCTGCGGAACCAGAAAATAACATTACTGCACTTATAATTTATCATCTGAGATGAGTGGGTTGCCATCAAGTACAACATATGCATCATAATGCCAACAATCTCCCCCTTTGGACTTGATGGCTACAACATCCAATCACTCTCCCCCTTTGACAGTAAGGGAAAAGGGCGGACCTCATTCTGCTGACCATACTTCCCCTGAGCACCTGCTGAAATTTCTGTTTGATTGAAATGCTGGTCAGCTCCCCCTGACTATAAGTAATGACTGCAAAAATAAGATATTCTTTAAGAGAGAACATGACTCCATACATCATAAATAACCTTCCTATCATCAAGAATCATACATCCATCTCATAAAGCAAGAACAAGGATCATTCATCCTAGGCATAGTGGGGAAACCAAAATAGACCATTACATGACCTTGATATGAAAGAAAATATATGACATAGAGACAAGAACAACTATCATCAATAGAATCAACCTTTAGACCAGTGCACATAGATCTCGTTCAACATCTACTCCACCAAAAACTCTTGTGAAATCAAACCAAGGACTTCTAAGATAATGCCAAAAATGAATTATTAGAAGAATATATGCTTCCCCTAAACTTGTGCCAGATGGTCTCTGACAGACCCATATCGGACTTTCTTCACCCAGAACTCAACCTACATAGACCGGCAAATGTACGCGTATCCACCTGCGTACATCAAACAAGATTCAACATCACGATGATGCTTCAACAACCCCCAGCTTCTATCTGAGGTATTCAAATGTCTCCCTGGGCAGAGGTTTAGTGAGTACATCAGCCACTTATTCCTTAGATGGAACATACTACAGCTTGACTTTTTGTTCAAGCACTTGTTCTCGGAGAAAATGATACTTGATAGGTATGTGCTTAGTCTTTGAGTGCATGACAGGATTCTTTGAAATACTGATGGCACTTGTATTATCACAAAAAATGGAAATAGGTGAAGTACAAGTGACTTGGAGGTCTTGCAATGTTTGCATCATCCAAAGGAGTTGTGTGTAGCAAGATGCAACAACTACATATTTTGCTTCAGCTGTAGATAATGCAATGGAGCTTTGTTTCTTTCTGAACCAAGATACCAATCTAGGACCCATGAAGAATGCACCTCCACTAGTGCTTTTCTTGTCATCCACGCTACCTGCCCAATCTACATCTATATATGCATGAAGCGTGAGATTTGTATCTCTAGGATACCATAATCCATAATTTTGATTCCCTTGAAGATACTTGAAAATTCTCTTGACTGCCTGAAGATGAGTTTCCTTTGGGTTAGCCTGAAACCTTCCAACTATCCCTACTGCATGCATAATGTCTAGTCGGGTACCTGTTAGATAGAGTAAACTACCAACCATGGATCTATAGGTTGGTTGATGAATAACTGTTGATTCATCATTTGCGCTGAGGCTACATCCTGTTACCATAGGAGTACATACTGGTTTCAAATCCTCCATCCCCTACTTCTTCAAGATTTGCTTGAGATACTTGGTTTATGAAAGAAAGATATCGTCTTTGTTTTGTTGCACTTGTAAACCAAGGAAATATGTGAGCTCACTGAGAAGGGACATTTTGAATTCTTTCTGCATCACCAAGGCAAAGTTTTGACTCATGGCTTCTTCATTGCTGCCAAAAATGATATCATCAACATATACAACAAGTATTAGCATTTTATTATTGTCAACTTTTATATATAGATTTCTATCTGTTGATCCTTTTGCAAAACCTTGTTGATGAAGGTACTCATCCAACCGATAATACCAAGCCCTTGGAGCTTGTTTAAGGCCATAGAGAGCCTTTTTGAGTCTGCATACAAGATTTGGATCATTTCCAAGTATAAACCCATCTGGTTGCTCAATGTACACTTCTTCATTCAAGTCTCCATTCAGAAATGCAGACTTTACGTCATCTGAAATATCTTGAACTTTTGAAAGCTAGAGAGAGTGAGGAACATTCTTATAGCCTCAAGTCTGGCAACTGGAGCAAATGTTTCTTCAAAGTCTATGCCTTCTTGTTGCACATATCTTTTACAAACAAGTCTTGCCTTTTTTCTAATAACTTCCCCATTTTCATTCAACTTGTTTTTGAATATCCATTTTGTCCCTATGACATTCTTATCTTTTGGTCTAGGAACCAACTCCCAAGTGTTATTCTTTTCAATATGCTCAAGTTCTTCATCCATTGCCTTGACCCAACATTCATCTTGGCATGCCTTTCTTACATTTTGTAGCTCAGTGGAGGAGAGTAATGCCAAATAGCTTGAAGCTTCTACTATTGTTCTTCTTGTTTGTATACCAGCCTCTTTCTGCCCCAAAATTTGAGATTCTGGATGATTCTTTTGAACGTACCTAAATGGAGTCTTTTCTTCTATCTGTTCTTCTAGCGCCTCATGGGTTTCTTCTTCATCATGAATCTGATTTGATGTTGATGGATAGTCCTCATCATCTTCGAAATCTTCAGATCTTACCTACCTAGGAGTGCTTTCTTCTTCATCATCCACTACGTCAATACTTTCAACAATTTTTCCAAGCCTTTTATTGTAACACTTGTATGCTTTGAGGTGGGGATAGTAACCGAGGAGAATGCCTTCATCTGCTCTAGGTTCAAACTTGCCAGGATTTTCATCAGTATTTTTGATGTAGAATTTACTCCCAAAAATTTTGAAGTATTTTACCAAGGGAGTCTTACCATACCAAAGCTCATGAGGAGTTTGAGTGTTGTTCACCCGAACATTTGTCTTGTTGAGAATAACAACTGCAACAAATGCGGCTTCACCCCAAAACGTTGCAGGAGTTCCAGACTCATCCATCATAGCACGAGCCATTTGTTGAACCATTATGTTCATCCTTTCCACTACCCCATTTTGTTGAGGAGTCCTTGCAGTAGAGAATTCTCTTCTTATTCCTTGTTCTTCACAAAAATTGAAAAATTCATTTGAGGTAAACTCCCCACCTCTATTAGACCTGAGGCATTTAATTTTGTGATCTGATTCATTTTCAACCAAACTAACATGACTTGCATATTGTATTGTCTGGAATTCTGATGTTTGGAAGACAAACTGCATGGTATTTGCATGCTTTCCATATTTGTGAGAAGCTTAGGTGCCCCAATCTCTGGTGCCATAGCTAGTGTTCATCATTCCTGCTTAGATAGGATTGATGTTGTCCTTCTTTGAATATGTATAAATTATTTGGAGTTCTGATGCCTTCGATCACTATTTTTCTTGTATCAATATCACGAACACTACATCCAATTGATTGAAATATTACCTCAGTTCCTTGATCGCACGTCTGACTGACACTCAATATATTACGTTTTAAGCCATCAACATACATCACATTTCCAGCTTTGACCTTTTCTTTCAACTGAACAAAACCTTTACCTTTTATGAGCACAGGGGTGTCATTTCCAAATGAGACCTTCTTCTCCTTCTCTAAGGCACTATATGACTGAAGTTTTTCCTTATCACCCGCCATATGTTTCAAACATCCACTGTCAATGTGCCATTGATTTTCTTGCCCTTCCACATATAAGGCTATACCACATCTTTCTGGTTGTGGTTCTTTCATTCTCCATGTTTTAGCACTTGAGGCTTGTTCCTTCTGAGTTCTCTGCCGAAACCTGCTCCTGCATTCAGAATCTTCATGACCAAAGTTGTTACAAATAGAACATTCTATTTCATTTTCAAGAGCAGAAAAGTTATTGTAGGTTCTTTCTTGATCCTAGTCATACTTCTTTGTTTTTGAGCTTCTCTAGTCATGATTGTCATATAGGCAACACATTGAGCTGCTTTGTGACCAAAGTTATGACAAGAGAAGCATTGGCCATTGAAGAAGCTCCTGCGATTATCAAATCTACCAACCAAATGATTGTGGTTTCTACTGTCATCCATTCTTGAGGAAAATTGAGAAGGCTTTACCTGTGGCTGGTTGTAGCTTCTGTTCATCCTTAAGGTGGATTTCCCCCGATTTACCTGGTAATCTTTGTTCATTTTTGAGGTAAATTGTCCCTGATTTACCTGGTGATCTCTATTGGGCCTTTGCTCACTCCTCCTTACTGCATCAAGATAAATTTTGGAGGTGGATGGTTTTTGTGCTTGAGATGCTTCTTCATTATATCCCAGACCTGTCTTGATTAGAGGAGAACGCTGCACATTGATAATCTCATATAGAGTTTCAGATCCTTTAACAAATCTAAGATTAAGAGTTTTTGTTTTCTCAATCTCTTTTCTACGTCCCACATTTTCACATTCTAACTTTTCATGATGTTTTTCCCTTTTAGCTAGTTGGAATTGTAGAGTATCAATAATCATATTTTTCTCTTCTAAACAAATTTTGAGTTTATAAATCTCTTCATAAAGACCTTCTTCATCTATAGCATTCATGAAATCATCATCTTCAAAAGCCATTAAAACTCTATAGTTATTACCTTGTTCATCGTTATCACTATTTGAAAGTCCATCACTGTCTTCATGAGTGTAATAGCTTTTCTTATTTACATTCTGTTTCTTGTTCCATCTAACAGGTTCCTTACCTTCGTCAAGCCTATCTTTATGAGGACACTTGGCAACATAGTGACCGACTCTTCCGCAAGCAAAGCATTTTAAAGGTAACTTACCTCTGAATCTTCCAGCACCCCATTGGAGGTTCTTGAGAAAAATTTATTCTTCCTCTTCTTCTGACATACATCCTGACTCATAGTAATCTCCTCTGCCTGAAGCCTTGAATGCAACTTCTCTTCTGTTTGATGGTCCTCCTTTCCTCATTTCGTAAGCAATTAGAATTCCATGTAGCTGTAACATGGTAATTTTCTGTAGATTCTCCTTTTCTTCTATTGCAAAAACCTTCGATTCAAACTTAGGGACAAAGATCTTAGAACCTTTTCAACCACAACAGCCTCTTTTATTTCTTCACCCAAGTTTTTCATACAATTAACAATCTCATCTATACGTAGGAAATAGTTAGCCAAACTTTCATCATTGTAAATTCTGAGATTTTCATATTGAATTTTGAGGGTTTGAAGTTTTACTCATTTTACCTGTTCATCTCCTTCATAGCTCAGAATGATCTTGTCCCATATTTCTTTTGCGGTTTTGTACTGCATCACCTCGACAAATTTTGATTGTGATAGACATCCTCATAGAGTATTGACAACCTTTGCATTTGTTTCAAACTACTTCTTTTCAGCCGGATCTATAGGAGTTGCTAAAGGAAAAGTGTACCTTGTATCTATGATATCCCAGACTTTTGTACCAAGAGATTGAAGATAGGCTGTGACTCTTACCTTCCAATAGACGAAGTTGGTCCCATCAAAAATTTGTGGCTTGATCAATGCTTCTCTCTCGTAGTTGTTCATAATGATAGATCTTCCTTCAAGCGATCAAGCTTCTTCTTAAGGACCGGCTCCGATACCAATTGTTGGAAATAATGCTAAGAGGGGGGGTGAATTAGTATTATCAAATCAATTATTTTTCATTTTACGTTCAGATCATATACGCTACTTTATTTAGATAAAATCGCGTATATACACAACTTCAGATAAGGAAATTGGCGTATACCATGCAAACTTATAATTCAGTTTATTCTACAGATGTTGATCATTAATCTGTGCATCATAACTATGTAAACAGTAACTAGGAACAGTAAAACAGAGTTTTAGACAATCATACAGAGGAACACAAGATATAAGGTGGAAACCCAATGTGGGTGAAAACCACCTGCTGCAATTCGTATCTATCATTTTCAATTAGAAACTTCTATTTACAATGATTCTGTACTGGTGCAATCCTTTACCAGTACGTAGGCTAAAACCTGTAGAGAGTTACAACCCTCTCTCATTCTCCAGCTTCTCCTGGAAGGGAGCTACAACCCCCTGACCCTTATACTAGCTAAGCTACTAGTACGTAGGTGCTGACCTACTGAAGGCTTCAACCTTCTTTTATCTTCCAAGGACCATGTTTCATAAATTTTCAAACTGGATCCATGAATAACATCTGCAACAATCAATCTCCTTTGAACAACCCAATTTAGAATTAATCAAACACTTCTCTGACAGCTATACCCAGAACACAGTAACAGTAACCATACACCAATTTTGAACCCAAATCACTACAATAATCAACAGAATCAGCTAGAACATAAATTAAGAGACGTACGCTACTTCAATATTCAGAAACTTGCGTGCATATGCTTCTTTGTTAATATCAACCTACATATACGCTCTTTTGACTTACAAAAACTACGTGTATACACTTCTGTGTTAAGATCAACCTGCGTATGTGCTCTTTTGACTTAAAAAACTGCGTGTATACGCGCCTTCGCTTCACTTAACCTGCGTACAGATCTATAAAGATAATTTACCCCTTCAAATGTTCAGATATTAGTTAACCCAGATTATCAGATTTATAGATCGAACGAGTGCCATATATAACAAATCAAAGTCATACAAATATACTATAACTTAAGCCTTAAGATTTTGACCCATCAAGACAACTTATCCTTTTCTTTGCGCTTAGGTTCCTCCTTTGTTCAAATCCAGCTCTCCACCATGACCCCAATCACCAGTATTCCAGATCTACCACTTTTCAGATATTCAATAATTCAGATCATGCCCTGGCCTAATGATCTCCTTCCTCTTTTATAGTCTGAGGCCTTTTATTATACCACAGTCCAAAACCATAACAAATCAATACCATGGAACCAATACTTAAGATCAATGCCTCGAATGAGATACCATGGTCCAAAACCATAGATTCAAATACCAAGGACTAAATACCATGGACCAAACATAAGTTCTCCCACATGAATGTACTTTTCCTTGTGTGAAAGTGCATGTATACGCATATGAAACTTCTGAACGTTTAACCCACGTGTATACGCAGCTTCGTCAAGGTGAACCTGCGTATATATCTTTTTCTTCTTCTTGAGTGACTGAACTGAGATCTGTCACTAGAGTGAGTTGCCATCAAGGACAACACCTATGCCATATCACCAAACCTGCCATAATGCCAACAATCCCTACTCGATCAATGCTTCAATTCTATTAGTGAACCTATTTACTTGCAGCTCCAAGGTTTCACATCTTTCTTCCAACTGATCAATGAGTTTCTTTTTTGTCAAGACTTTCTTGACTTCCAAAATAGTGGTAGTTCTATCACTGATCCCTACTTCTTCAGGCTCATACTTGGACTTAGAGTTCAAGTACCTGATAATGTTGGAGGCTTTTGTGGGCATCTCTCCAACCTTCTCTCTTCCCTGGACAATAGTTTCTATATCCTTTTCTATCAGCTCTTTCTGTTCAAATATGATTTTTACACAAGGCCAAATCTCATTCATATAGTCTAGTATATTCATCCAAATGGTTTCCTTGGCTTGGGCCAAGGTATGACCAATTGAAGTGTCCCTTTCCACCTTCTGCAACTTCTCCAATAGTCTTTGGGATTTTTGCATTTCAGTAACCTGAGCAACTTTAACTTTGGCCTTTTGCACTTGTAAAGATTTGATTTGGCCCTGCAAAGTCTTAATATCTTTTGAATGGAGTGAAATTTTCTCCAGTGCCTTTGTTACTTGTTCAACACTCACAGTCTGAGTGGAAGAAGTGGTTGCAATGGTTGTTCCTATTGCTCGAAGCTAAGAAATGGGTATGGCATCCAGGGGGACAATGGCCATATTTTGACTCTCTTCTTTCTTCTTTATCATTTTCTCCATCTCTACCTCCATTTATCTAATTTGTATATTCTTCTCTATGATTAGATTATCATGTATTCCTTTTGTGCTTCACTTTCTTCAATGTCCTTGGTCAATGAATCCTCTCTAGCTAGCAGATTGAGCTTCTTTCTTAAGGCTACAATGTCCAAGTTCTTCTTTTTAATAATCTCCTCAGTAGCATTGACATCTTTGGGATCATATCCTATTTTTAGCACCAAGTCTTCCAAATACTTGATCCTATTATCTTTTGCAAGGGATGATACTTTCTCCATTTTTAGCTAATATTGAACATTAGCAAATTAAACCTGTAACATAGACAATGACATACCAGTGTTAGTTAAAGTAGAAAAATCATTTCACCAGTTTTCTTGTGCATCTCTATTTGATCAATGGGATGTATGTCTTTAGTGCTGAACTCAAAATTAGTCCTCTTGTAGTCTTTTGTTAATTTTGGCTATGGAAATTGGTCCTCAACGAAGGCCATCTATGTTTTTACATGCTCTGTGTCAAAGACTGACAACAACCAACTCTATGAGCTAGAAGTTTGCTTCCAAAATTGATTATAAGTACTATTTTTTAGAATCTCATTTCTGAGCTCAATCTCCCTGTATGTGTCAAAAACTGTCTTCTCTTTTTCTGTTTGGACATTCTGTGACTTTAGTTTAGTTTCCTTCTAACCTTGTGATGCTGAAGGTTCAGTAGGATATGTTGTGAATTTGTTGGTTGCAGGCGGTGAATCTATGATTATGATGGTAGCCTTCTCTTTAGTTTCTTTGTCTACCTCTACTTTAGGGGTCAACTTTGTTCTCTTCATGTAATTAATTTTTCTTGAGGAGTGGGTGTCTACAAACTGGAAGTGGAAAAGTATTTTTCTTCATCTTCCTGTAAAGTGTTTTCACTCCATTCTGGTTGGTTGGCATATTGCTCTATTTCAGGCCTTGAAGTATGAATATAAGGAGTGCTTTAATTCTCCATTATGAGCTTTGAAATGATGCCACAGGGGTTGTAAGACCATGTAAAGGTCATACTGAACATCATTTCTTTAAGAATCATATATTCTTCTTCACCTGCTGTCCTGGTGTTACATACAAATGGGTCCACCTGTGTCTTTATTCTGAATTGTGATTTCTTCTTGGCCATTACAAAATGGATGTCATCCGAATTCAACATCTATCTAATATCCTCTAGGGAAACAATCCTCATTGGGAGGTATTTGGGTAGTTTGTATGGTGCCAATTCACAACCATACACCTTTATCTCTATGTAATTTTGGTATAGATACCAATCCCCAGTCTTTGCTTGATCTGTTAGGTGCAAAATTCTCTTGATTTCTTCACTGATCCTAGGCTATACTACACTGTTTAGAATGTTCATGGCTGGGTTAACACAATCTTCAATGAACTTCTTATAAGAAAACTCATGTTGTTCTTTCATGACCAATGAGGTCCAAAAGATCACTGGTTGTTGATTTCCTGCATCATCAAGCTTCTGCATTGCAAAAGTAAATTTGTCTAACTGATAGTAAATGAACATATAAATCAAAATGGAGGTGTTATTAAACACCTGTTTTGTGGGAAAATTTATGATTTTTTCATGAATATTGTCAGCTAAGAATTGACTAAAATTAAACACAATGGAAGGCTTATTGTCTAAGCAAAATATGGAGAGGAATCCTAAAATGGGCTCATCTACCCACTGATAAAAAAAATAGCCTAAAATGTAGGAAATCATGGATATAAATTGTCTGGCTTAATCAAGGAAGATGGAGGAAGGATATGGAGGATTATTTTTGGGTAAATTGACATTATGAGGAAAGAAGATCTTAAAGATTTTGGCTTTGGTGGAGAAATCTAGCTTCTGATAAAGTTGGGTGAGGGCTTCTAAGGACAAAGGAGTATTATTTTCCACAGTGGGAGCCAACATCATTTGGTCAATGGATTGGGCAGTAATTGTGAAGAGAATGTCACCTGTAGGGGTGATGATAGCTCTTTGAGCAAGGACATAACATGCTTGACACATTCTGTAAACTCTAGGGCTTGGAATGTCAGGGGGGAAATGTAATGGGGAAGATTGGACTCCTATAGTTCAATTTCATCAATTTAATCTGAATGATTGTCCTCTAGCCAGCAATATAATTCAATAAAATTACAGTTTCATTGATTTTCATTAATCCTGTAATCCCTTTTGGTGAGAGGGATATGATCTAAGTCTACAGAAGGGGGAATCAAAGGATTGACAGATTTGTCTTGGGTTTTTGTCTTCAGAGGCACGACTGTAACAATGTGAAAAACAAGAAGAATTGATAGAAGAACTTACTAGGGAAAGTGTTTGAGTAACGAAGTGTCAGGTAAAAGAAACAGGGGACTGCCAATTTTTTGTCTTGGTCTGGTTGTGGAATAGCTCTCAGAGTGATCGCTGTGCAAAGCTATCAATAACATAAAATAAATAGTGAAAAGAAGGAGAATGATAGGATGAGAAGTAAAGAAAGGAGAGTGATGGGTTTAGATGCTTTTAAATGTTGGGAAGGTTCCGTTGAAAATGGCGCAAGACTATTACTTTTCGAATGGTTACCTGGCAAAATGAAATTAATGTCGAACGGTTATTCACTAGGAGAGCATTCAATATGCTAATGATTATGCAACACGACGGAAGGAGAGTGATAGAGGAGTCGTGGTGGCCACAGTAAAGCGGGAGAGGGGATGGCATTTTCAAAAGGGGGCAAGAAGCGGTAAGTGAGAATTTCTGGGGGGGTGCGAAATCATGAGGCGCTACCATGTTAGGGATGGGGCTCGGCAGGAGAAACAACTTTCCGAACCCCCCTGATGGTACAGGAAGGATGGAGGGGGGGGGCAAAGACAGATGAGGACCATGGATGTTGAGTGGGAATAGATCTTGATGCCTCAGATCATGCAGTTGATTAACTGTATATGACCAAACAAGATTTGTCCATATACGCTTTCTATAATTTACCTCCAAACATAGGATAAGAGGAAGTATGAAATATATGAAATACTTTATCCCATTGTGCCCCTTTTACCTATTTAACCTATCATTGAAACTTAGGATAAAAATAACATAGGGATATAATTTTGAAACCATCTAATCTACCTACCCATGACTAAACTAGCATTCTTATTCTCGAAAAGGGTTCAATTAGATTAGTAAACCCACTTTATTTTCTTTTATATAGAATGAAAAATTATCTAGCCTATCCCTTATTTCTCCTATTGATTCATATTAAATAGTTGAATCAATGTCATTTTCTACCTAACTATTGATTTACCTAGATTAAATTGTTGGGCAAATATTATTTTCCAACCTAATTTATAGAAATTGAAAGGTGCTTAATCATGATTACATTGTATGATTAAACTAAAATCTAGTGATTGTGCCATTTTGAACAAGCTGCACACAACCTTTATTTAACAATAATGAAGAAAACTATCTATCAATAGTGGTATTTAGACTTTCAACACTTTCAACATTATTATTTTTTTTCTTCTTTATTTTGGTGGGGTTCAATGTTTTCTTCTTTTTCAATATTTTTGTTTTTTCTCTTTTTCGTATTTATACCCTCTTTTCATTTTTTATTCTATTTTTCCTTTTATCTAGAAATCATTGGAAGATTGACATGTATTTACAAAATAAGATTATTGAGATACAATACTCAATTACCTTGAGATCCTATAAATTATAGGACCCTAACAGTGGCTCCAGGTAGGGATGACAGTCTCCCTGTGAGATGCCAAGAACATTTAATCAGTAGCCTTGAGTGTTCTATTTCAGCAATATCCACCTCTAATTTCTTTGTTGCAGTACTTATGGTAAGGTATCAATAGAAGCTTAGGGCCTTCTCTGTGGGCTTCAACTTCTATTAATAGGTCACCCAATCCAAATAATAAAGACAATGATATTTAGAATGATAAATGCTAGAAAAATCTCTATTGCTCAGAAAAATAGTGCTTGATCATCCTACCATTGACAGGTCCACCAGGTAATTCTTTCCCATCTAAATTTTTGAGAAAAAATGCATTATGCCTTCTGAAAGCATAAATGACATAAGGTACCATCCATAAATTGTCAAATTTTCCATTCTTCCCTTTGTCTTCTCTTCTAGAATCCCACTTTAAAACTTTATCACCCAAGGTGAAATCATCCATTTTTTTCTTATGTCAAAAACCTTCTTAATATTCTCATGGATGACCTGAGACTTAAACTTCTTCCCTGGATTGATTCACCTAGATTATCTAATCAATTCTCCTTTGAATGTCATTTGGCTCAACATGAAATTCTTGAATTAAATTCATGACTGGAACTCCCAAAGAGGATGGAAAGACAACATCCATTCCATAAACCAAGTGGTATGGTGAAATGCCAATTTATTTATTCATTGTGATCCTATCCTCCCAAAGTTCATTTATCAGCTTGTTGTGCCATGACTTTTTGTTTTCTACTAACAACTTCTTAATAATATTTACCAGACTTTTATTTGAAGATTCAGCCAACCGATTAGCCTATGGGTAATAAGTTGTTGAATCTCCCAAAGTGGTATGGTATTTGTTAGAGAAATATATCATTTTCTTAGATCTAAAAGATGTAGTATTGTTTGTAATAAGCTTGTTTTGACAACCAAACCTAGAAAAGATATTGGTTTCTAAGAATTTGATGATAGCAACATCCGTGGCTAGTTTAGAAGGAGTGGCCTCAATCCATTTGGTGAAGTAGTCAGTAGTGGCAAGGATCCACTTATGTTGAGCAGATGATGGTGGATGGATTTCTCCTTTGGAATCCAATTCCCACTACTGGAAAGAGATTTCAACAGATATGGTCTTCAAAGGTAGAGGCAAAAATATTTCTTTTCCCCTCAAAGATTTGACATTTGTGGCAAGAGGTCACCTTCTTATGAACATCTGGGAAAAGTGTAGTAGTAGTTTTCTAGTACAAATGGCCATCATAGTCACCTTCATGGAATTATTGCATTGTTCTTTCTACATCATCTCTCAATATTCACTTTAGTAGAATACTACCGGTATATTTCTGATATAAAACATTTCCTATGATGTAAAATTTAACTGCTTTTAGCTTCAAAAATCTAGCCTTTATCTTTGTTAGACCAGTAGGAGCATTTAAATTAAATAAAACATAAATAAGGTCTGCATACGAGGGTGAGGTCATGAAAGCCTCATCTAGCTGTGGAGTCACCTGTTCCTCTTGATCATCCAATTCAGCTAAAAAGTTGATATCTAAATCATTAAAATTAGATTCAACCATCAATTTGGATAATCCTTGTCCTTTGATAAGATTGGATGGCCTGATTTCCATATCATATTCAAGAATGATGGCAATCCATTTGGCTCTTTTTCCATCTGGTCCATTCTGTGTCAAAATATCTTTAACTACAACATTTGGTACATAAGCAATTATGTGAGAATGAAGGATATATACTTTGAAATATTTAATTGCTTTTATCAATGCGAAATCATGTTTTTCCATTATATTCTATTTGAGTGCACCATCCCTTAAAGCCCCACTAAAGAAACAAATGGGTTGTTCAAATCCTTCATGGCTTCTCTGTAAAAGGACAGCTGCAACAGTATGTTCAAAAGAAAATGAAAAAATTATAAAATCCTTAGTAAAATCTAGACTGATAAGGACTGGTGCTCTTGTCAATGCTTTTTTAACTTGATCAAATGATTTCCTAGATTCAATGTTCCATT
This sequence comes from Pinus taeda, assembly GCA_000404065.3. NCBI lineage: Eukaryota > Viridiplantae > Streptophyta > Pinopsida > Pinales > Pinaceae > Pinus > Pinus taeda. The sequence continues at coordinate 22,901 of APFE030703456.1, read as the reverse complement.
TTATTTTTGAATTTCTTTTTAGCATGTTTGTTATGTTTCCGAGAAGTTTTGCAAGGTTAGGGATAAATATTCTCAGGAAATTTATTCTACCAATAAATGATTGAAGTTCCTTAATCTTTCTTGGATGATTGATTTTTAGAATAACTTCAATCCTTTTAGGATCAATTTGAATACTTCCTTAGATATGATATGACCAAGACGTTTCCCCTCTTAAAGGCCAAACACTGTTTTCTTAGGATTTAGTGATATCCCAAACCTTTTACATTTTTCAAATACTCTTCTCAGATGTAATAAATATTCTTCATTAGTTTTAGAATATATAGTGATGTCTTATAGATAGATCACAATAAATCTACCAATTTCATCAGCAAAAGCAATATCCATTTCTCTTTGAAATGTGGCTCCCACATTCATTAACCCAAAAGGCATCTTCACATACATGAAGGTGCCCAATGGAGTAGTAAAGGCTATTTTATCTTGATCATCTGGGTGGACTAAAACCTGATTATAACCTAAGAAACCATCTAATAAAGAAATCCTAGAAGATCCCACTACCTTTTGCAGAATATGATCCATTTTAGGTAAAGCATAGTTTTCCTTTAGGGAGACTTTGTTATGGATTCTAAAATCTATGCACAATCTGATTTCAGTTGTTTTCTTCCTAGTTTGCATAATATTGGAAACCCATTTAGAGTACCTAAGAGGAATTATGATTTTAGAATCATACATTATTTTAATTTCCTTCCCAATTAAAGGCATTAGAATAGGAATTATTCTGCGAAGTTTTTGTTTAAATGATTTCTGATCTTCCTTAATTGGAATTTTGTGTTGTATAATTTTTGTATCATATGTTTTAAGATATTCATAGCTCCAGGGAAAAAAATCACTAAATTCCTTGAATAAAGCAATATATATTTGTTTTTCAGCAGCTGAGATTGATTTAGACAGTTTTATGATTTTGGGGTCTTTTTCAGTACCTAAATTACATTCATCAACTGTTGTTCACGTGGGCTCAATATTATGATTTTTAGCCACATCATTGAAATCAAATAATTCTTCTAATGGAACTAGACCTATAGGAAAAACATTACCTTTTCGCTGGAGTGTTTCAAATTCTTCTTTTTCAGGGTCTATCTCAAGAAATTCTAATTTATTTACAACTTTATCTATGGGTGTATTTACATGTGAATTATCTAATTGCCTTTCTAGATTGGAATGTACAACAATTTGACTATCTACTTCAAATTATAAATCAATACTATCATCTTGAAATTCATCTTTGGATTGCAGAAAACTTTCAATCTGTTTACCATTTCCAAACACCCGCCAATACCTCATGTTATCTGGTACAGTTGGTCGATTTTTGACCTCCAGTATATATTCTTGATTAGGATATGAAATTTTACAGGAGCTAGCTGAAAATGCCAGATTGTTTGGAATGATAATTTGTTTTCTAGGAATTTCAAAAAGGTCATATTCAATAAATCTTTCGAGAAAATCAAGCACGACATTTCTATATGCTCTGATTCTAGGTTTTTTGGTTGAATATTCTCCTTTAATTTCTTTGATAATTAATCCAGCATCCCCTTAATTGTAGATTCTTTTGGCACCTATTTTTTTCAACAACTACAATCCTAATATAAGGGCTTCATACTCTGCTATGTTATTGGTACATTGGAAATTAAGGCTGTATGAGTGACCCTTAGCATGATTATTTCTTGTGTTAACCACCCAAATTCCTGCTCCAGAACCATCTCTGCTACAAGAGCCATCAAAACTCATGTTCCAAAGAGGTTCAAGAGGAGTATTTAGTTAGGTTATTTGTGTTTGGGTTGGGTTTGTTTTAGAAATTTCAGTTTCAACATTGATCACCTAAGTGTTGATATCTCCATCATTGTAAAGAATGAAAGAATCCAAATCTGAGTGAATAGAATAAAGAGGATAGTTGTGAGGTTTCTCTTGACTATTCACCATGAATGTCATCAAGGTTTCCCTATATAATCTTCTTTTCTTCCCAAAAATTGGTATGGTGGCAAAGGTCATATCCATCTGTAAGGTTCCTTGTAATTTTGTTCCCCATGAGTGTGACAACAACATGCCATACTTAGGGGAAATATTTGCAAGCACTATATCCATTACAATACTTTTGACTGGGATTTGTCCTAAAGTAACACACCGTTCTTTGATGAGACCTAAACATCTTACTTTATTGGAATCAAAGGAGTATAATTCTTTATAAGGCCTAGTAATACCAAGTCCTAATTTCTCCATAACAGATTTAGGCATTAAGTTGTGGGAAGCTCTTGAATCCAACATAGCATTATGGAGGATTTTATCAATAATATTTAGGCTAACATAGAATGGAGGAACACCTCCTTCTTATGGTTTTCCCTCAACTTCCGGTCCAAATAAGATTTTAGGCTGATCATCATTCAAATTTACGAAGTCTCTGTTTTCCCCTATGTTTAAAGCTTTCATTACTTGGGGTCTATAAATGTTTTTGTTCATTAACTCTGTGAGAGGAATAGGGATTTTCAATTTTGCTAATTCATTCCCAATGTTGAATGATGTTTGAATCTTAATCAAGTTGGGAAGTTCAAATTAATCTTTGATTTGTTTTGTTATAGGCTCTTTTTGTTTATTGGTGGTTGGGATATCTTTTTGAGTAATTTTAGAAACACTATCAACTTTCTTATTGACAGGGATTTCTACTTTATTCTTACCAAAATTATCCACATTTTTCTTAGGAATACTGTCTGTGGTTTTCCTAGGATCAATTTCAGAAGATTTTTTGGCATGATTATTAGTGTTTTTGGTGTTGAGAGTGTCTAAATTCTTTTTTCTCCTAAGGTAATACTACCTATGGACCTCCATGATAGCATTTTCAAAACCTTGATTATATTCATCTAATTCTTCAGAATCTAGTTTGGTTTTATCTAGGAGAAAAAGTTATTTCTCCTCTTGAGTGAGGAAAATTGTTTCATCATCATTTATTCCCATCATATTTATTTTATTTTCCTCCAAATATTCAATAATATTTACCTCGTCATCAGTGTAATTTTCCTAAAAAGGAGGCCGAACCTATTGGTCTGGACCCTTTTGTTCTCTTTGTTTGATTTGGGGAACATTCCTTCTAAAGTTTTGGTTTATATTTTGAGGAGCATTTTGGTTTTCTCTCACTTGAGTTTGGTCATTTAGGTTTACTCTTTGCATCATCTGATTCACTACTCTCACTAGGTTATCAATTTTATTATCAATAGCAGAAGTGGAAGGCTCTTATTTTATGGTAACCTTGCACTCATATTTTAATTTGGCCTTCTTGGCTAAGATGTTAGCTTCAACTTTAATAGCATTAGCTTGCATTTCTTCCAAAGTTGTCTAGTCTTTCTCTCTAAGTTGATATTCCATGTCTACATCAAAACCATCATGAAAATCAATTAAAGCTAGGCCAAGGTAGGGCTTGATGTCCTGTGGAATGACACTGTAAAAGATATTAAACAGTTCACAATATTCTTCCACACTTTCATTTGGTTTTCTTTTTAGTCTTTTATATTCATTCAAGAGTTGAAGTGGAGTTTTCTTGATCTCCCATCTAGCTAAGAGAGTTTGATGGAATGCATTAAGTTGGTTATACTTCCTGCAGGTAAAGTCCTAAACCATTTTTTGACATCACCTCCTAAACTTTGAGCAAACAATCTCATTTTAACATCGGCTTCATCTACTTCTTGAAGGTCAAACACATCATTCATTCTATCTACTTGTGTTGAGAAGTATGAAAACCATTGTTATCAAAGGTCACAATTTTAGATTGGTAATCTCAAGACATAACATTTAGTTGTCCTAGTAACACCAAAGGTGCATACCTACCTACCATAACTGGTCTAGAATATTGAGTGGAAGATGAACCTAATGTAGGTGTAGTTGTGATAACTACATGGATAGTAGGAATATCAGTTTGGGATATCATAGGTGAGGAAGTTGAGACTATGGAATGAGTATGACTAGGAGGTTGTAGATGAATAGACTAGGAAGATTGGGTAGACAAAGAGGTTGTTGCAACCATGGTAAATTTTAGGGGTGAATTTTAGCCTAAGGGTGAAATTTAAGGAGTTTTTCATTTTAGAGGGGTGAATTTTTTATAAAACACCCATTTCATATATTTAGCCCAAATTTTATTTAATTTTTTAATTTTTTTTCATTTTAGACCAAAAAAAAGCCAGATAAACTATGAAAAGGCGCATTTGATCCAATTCGCCTGGTTTGGGAGGTTATGTTCCATTATAATCGCTCGATTTTTTGCTTTGCAATGTTAAATTCATTTGCAATCACCCATTTTCTGGTTTGGGAGGTTGTATTTGGTCCCGATAAATAAAAATATAAATAAAGTGGAGGTGTGGTAAATAAATAAAACCTCTTTTAATACTTACTCCAAAGATATGGTAAATAAAATAAAAATATAAATAAACTAGGGGTATGGAAAATAAATAAAATCTCTTTTTATATTTAGTCCATAACCCTCTTTCTATTTAAGAAGGATAAAAAAAAAGGTTTTATTTAAGTGAATCCTATGGGTCAAATACCATATTTATAAAAGAGGTACGGTAAATTAATAAAATTATAAATAAACGAGAGGTATGGTAAATAAATAAAACATTTTACTTTTTTTTACTCCATAAGTCAGCTTATATTTATGAACACTCAAAAAAATGTGTTAAATTTAGGTGAAGCCTATGGGCCAAATACCATGGGCCAAATTATTATTAATAACATGCAACATTATTAACCCTAATATTAGTATTAATAAAAATAAAGATGGCACATGGTATTGACCCATGGTATTCACGTGGAATGTACCCTATTTAAATGGGGGAATTAAACCAACATAGATGCATCTTTACTGGGATCAAATATCATGATATGAAAACTAGCATAGAGTGAAAAAATATTTGATCCCTCTCGAGGCTTGGTAGATCAAGAGTAAAAATTAATCTTTGTAATTTAATGTCACTTAAACATTTTAACTTGGTTAAAAAAATAAAAAAATAAATAAAAGTTAATTATTAATTTTTATAAATTACTAATAGTAGTTTTTAAGCTTCAGGTTTATGATAACCCATGGTAATACCATGGTATTCATGCGGGCATAGACTATTTAAAGGGGAAATTCTATCAGCTTAGATCCATCTCAATTCTGAGTCTACCAAGTGCCGATATGGATAAAGAGATTTCATCCCTCTAAGAGTGGTAGATGTGGAGTTAAGATGGATATAGGTTGGATTTTATGATAATGAAGATATTAAATAGACTTAGGAAATTATATTGTAAGAAACATCTTAGGGTGAATGGTTAAAGATATATTTAGTCACTTCACAAAATTTAGAAAAAAATACCAATATCTCCATTAATATTGGTTTTTTTGTGATTTAACCAACAAAAAAAATCAAATCAGTGAAATCTTATCACTATTTCTGCATCACCTTCACAGAATAGAGATAGTCGCTACCTAGATTTCCCACGATTTTTCAAACGTTCTCAATATGATATCTTCATGAAAAGGTTAAGGTACTGATGTTGGATTAGTTGTTTGAAAAATATCATGGTTTGTATAACCTTTCATCTTCTCTATTATTCTTATTTTATCTGATCTATAGGGGTTGGGCCACTGCACCATATTTTCCTAAAAGGTGAAGATTGTGCACCAAATGAAATTAATCTACATGTTAAAACATTGTTTAAAAATACAAGTCGTATGAAGGTAGTGAATTATGCTAATAAGCAATTTAGATTGGGAGAGACGTAATTATATTTTATTATTTAATTGAAGATTTCCAATTAAAATAATAATAAATCTACATTTATATATTTATATATTGATTGGAAGGCTTCTGAAAATGGTCACTTCTTTCCATTAGATCCCCTTTAGGCCTTTGGGATACCTACTACTTTCTTATATTATATAGTTGGGGTTTGCTACTTGATGTCGTGTTGGGGTAAACAAACTGATGTGTTTTGTTTTATCTTGTAGCTGGAGTCTATGGAATAAGAAAGAAATTTGATAGCTTGACAAAAGTGGTAGAGAAAAGGTTAATCTCTCATACCTTGACATAACTGGTGGTCAAGATCAACACCTACAATAACTTTGTTGTAGAATATTCCCAAAACTAATAGAAGGATATGAAAGAGTGTATAGTAAGAACCTTGACAAACACAACCACTGAAACATGCAATATTGTTTGTAGGAAGAGAAAAATATTTTTCTTCTTTCCAGTCATCTATGTTAGTATATTATAGTTTAACGAATATGTTTTCCTATTATAATATATGGTTTCATACTTTAACAAAACATTCGCCAAGAATTCATAACGTTTTATTATTCAATGAAAGATTTTCCAAGATCTTACAAGATTTTATAATTCAGTGAAATATTCTCCATGACTTTACAAGATAATATAATCTGGTGAGATATTCGCCAAAAAAATTATATATACATATTATATTATTGATAAAATCGCCTCCCATTTTTCCTATGCATCATGGGTATTCACCCATTTATTATACATATAAACTTAGGGTGGTTCTTAAACTTTTCTCTGGTTGCAACTGTTAAAGTAGAAAATTCAACAGATTGTTGAATATACGCTTCTTCAATAGCTTAGTCCAAAACTGAAACTATACCTTGTAATTTATCAAATTGCTGCAGGGATTATAGATCAAGATCCGTTTCAAGAAGCTGGGTTTGGGATATGTATGGTTGTAGCAAGGCTTTATCAATGACAGTCTTATCTACAAAAGTCTCAGATTTTGTTCTAAACAAACTATGTTGGAAAGGAAAATCAAACTCTATATCTTGAATAATTTCAAATTTCTCTGGAAGAGAATTAGACCTTGACAAAGGATTATTCTCAGGAAGAGAATTGAATCTAGACAAAGGAATATTACTACCTTGACTCTCTGTAAGACTTTTCTTTCTCACCAACTTCTCTAGATTATGTACAAATTCAGCAGGTTTGGGATCAAGGTGAGCTCTAGCGAAAATTCCTTTGGGAGCCAAGTCTATTAAAAATCATCACACAAATAAAAATCAAATCAATGACACACTAAAATATATACAAAATAAAAGCCTCAGACAATGTATTTCATAATGATATATAAGCTTTAATTTATAGGAATACTGATTGAATACCATGGAATAATGATTCTTGAATCTAAAGAGTTTTTGTTCCCCAGTATGGTCGCCACTATGTTGCCGTTCAGTATTTTTGAGGTTGACGGAGTAAACACATAGGACAACATCGAAACCACTTTGGAAGCTATGATCTAGCCCTTCCATCTTTAGAGAGGGATCTCTCTGTAAACTTTAGCTTTTGTTTATATGAATTTTAGGCTAGTTATGATTGTACTTGTTTGTTTTGATTTGAATTGTTTGGTTGATTAAAATGTCATAATTCCAATGGGCTATGGAGTCTATATATTAAACTGGTTTTGACATCAAATTTTAGGGAAGTTTTCAGAGCAAAATCTAGGTTGCACTATTTGGATCTTTTCAGAAATTAAATGAGTTGTGAAATAGTAGAAGTATAAGGTTCAGTAGAGATTAAGAAGCAATTAAGAATTCCTTAATTTAACTTCTGTGGAAAACATTAAAATTACCAACAACCAAAATAGGGTGCTCTAAATAACAAATCTTATTTATCACAGTTTCTGTTAAGTAATTAAGATTTCAGAATAACAGAGAAAGAAAAACAATGTTTAAACAAATAAACAATAGAAACACATCATCATTTGGTACACCACATGAATCCTGTGAAAGGTCCTTGTATAATTGATGCTCCAATACTTTGAAGAATTACAATATGCAGAGGAAATTACATTTAGAAATAAGATAATTTAAATAGTGAAGTATTTATACTGAAAATTACAAAAATCCTTTACAAAATCGTTGTCAAACTAACAATGTATTATTAGCCTAATTAGAAATAATATGATCTGATCCTCACAAAAAAATAGGCCACGTAGACAACTGAAAAGAAAGGTGGCCCTATTTTGATGGTTTTGGTTGCTGAGTCAACTTGAAACTACATTCCTTTGCTCAACTGACTGTAGTGCTAGCTGATGAGCCGGTCATTGTCTTACTGCTCCCGAATTACCGTTTTAATGTAATAAATTGACCAGTTCTTCCCATCTCTTTTCATATGGTATGGTCAATTTTGTTACCTTGCAGTAAATTTCATCTACCTTTATGTATTTGGTAAAAGTCAGATTCACAGTAAAAATGTGTTTTACTTCATTCGGTATTGTTATGAAACCAGCTTCAAGAAATAAAGAAAAGATAGATCAACACCTTAGAATTTAGCCTCTTCGAGGGGGCAACCTCCTTTACATTACATAAATGAACAAT
>APFE030703456.1:0-11481 GCA_000404065.3 Pinus taeda | reverse complement strand
CAATTCATCCAGTAATTCATCAATGACAGGAATGGGAAACTTATCTTTAATAGTGAGCTTGTTGAGCTCCCTATAATCCGGACACATGCGCCATGATCCATCCTTCTTGTGCACCAATACTACTGGAGCAGAGAAAGAACTTTGAATCGATTAAATTATACCAGCCTCTAGCATTTCTGCAACCATACATTCAATTTCACTCTTTTGGGCATAGAGATATCTGTACGGCCTGATGTTTGGAGGAACACTTCCTGGAATCAGATGAATAGCATGATCATTATCACGCATAGGTGGGAGATCTTTGGGAGTCTCAAATACCTTGGAATGATTTTCCAAGACTTTTTGGAGATCTAGCGAAATAGATGATTCCAATGTGGAAACATCTAGTGAACATAATTGTGCAATTACACCTCCTAGTTCCTTTTTTAGAAGCTTTGTCATACCATTAGAGATGATTATGTTTCCTGGTTTCCCTGTAATACCCCTTAATTCAACTTCCTTTCCTTTCACTGAAAATTTGATGAAAAGTTCTTGAAAATTAAAAGCTATTATACCTAGGGATTGTAGCCATTGGACTCTTAGTACAACATTAGCACCTCCCATTGGAATGGAAAGCATTGGGCTAGTCAATACATATTCTCCCATGGATAGCTTGATATTATGGCACTTTCCAGAGTAATTTATTATTCCTCCATTTGCAATCATCACTTGACACTCTGGTGTTGGATATAGGAAGAAATTCAATTCTTTTGCTACCTTACAATGAATAAAATTATGGGTGCTTCCTGAATCAATCATCACTATTACCTTTTTCTTCTTGATTAGTCCTTCTATCTTGATGGTTTGAGGAGTGGTAATTCCAGCCAATGCATTACAAGAAATGTTGGATTCATTTCTTCTTTATCTATGCTTTGTTCTTGGAGTATATCCTCTTCTTTTGACCTTTTTTGCTCCTTTTGTTCTTCCTCTTCACAATCTATGTAGAATAATTTCTTCTCAACACACTTATGACCTTTAGTGTATTTGCTATCACAACTGTAACAAAGACCGTTTACTCTTTTTTCTTCCAATTGTTGTGGTGTCAACCTTATTGGTTGTAGTAGACTAGGGGAAACAACACTTCTGTCTTTATAGTTGTGAGTGGTATGCTTCCTGGTTACCATAATTTTGCTTTCCATTTTTCTTGCTAACCTGAATTCCTTCTCTAATGAATCAGGTTCCCAAAGGCGAACATCATGTTGGATATTATCCTTTAAAGACCCTATGAACACATCAATCCTATGCTCCTCTAGAAAATATTTTACCCTTATGTTCAATTTTTGGAACTCCTCAATGTGCTCCATTATTGAACCCTTTTGTTTGAGACTTCTTGGCTAAAAGAAGTGTTGCTTTTTGTATCCTCATAATGTGTTGTCAATTCTTCCGTAAAAATTGCCCAAGTGATAAGTTGTTTACGAGAGCAAAGCCATTGATACCATACAAACTGATTTGGTTCCAAATATAAAGTTGCAATACGTACCTTTTGTGTGTTTTCACATTATTGAGATCGAAAAATTGCTCCATCTGTAATATCCATGTTGCGGGATCCTTGCCATCAAACTTCCTCATATCGCTTTTTGGAATATGGTGGGTCTTCAATCCAACATTAGAGTCTATGGAATCATGATTAACATTTCTTTTGTTCTCATCATGAGTTTCCTTTAATACCCTTTCACCATTAGTGACCATTTCTTGTAGCAACTTATTCATATTTATCTTCAATTCTTCCATCTTATCATCCATGCCATCCATTTTAGCGTCCATGCCATTCATCTTAGCTTCCATGCCATCCATCTTAGCTTCTACACCTTTCTTTAAACCATCCATCTTAGCTTCTACATATTTCATCTTAGATTCTGTTACTTTTTGTGCAAGTGACATTAGTGCACTTGGTCTTGTAATTTTGATATATCATGTAGCATTTCTTCCTCTTCTTCATGAGTCATGCTAGAGCTTTCAGGTTCCTTACTAGGTGTTTGCATTTTTTTCCTCGGGGCATCAGTTACCGATAATAATGCTCTACTAGCCCTTTGAATTCCTTCAAATAAATTTTCAAGCCAATCTTAAGCAAAAATTTAAAAGAATCTACACACCTTTTTTTTCACTCTGTAGGAGCTCGATATTGTCTCTGATATATCTCTGTACTTTCAAAACATCTAGTTCTGAAATTGTGACCTATGGTAGCCCTCTGTGTCCTCTTTCCAATTCCACCAGTCTGATCCAAATTGGATTCTCCAAGGCAGAGTTATGTGAAATCTCCCACAGTGACCTGATTATAGACTAGTTCAGTAGAGCGAACTTGTACGACATGCCACAAGTCATTGTTTCGACCTTTAGCTCAAAAAAATATATAGAAGAAACTACAGTCCATCCTCTTTTTGCACCTTCTTACGAAATTTCAATCCAATGCTCAGATAAAAATATATGACGATTTTCTCTAGGTCACATGTTTGGAATGTAATTCAGGAGTCTGCAAAAAGACCAACTTCCTCAGATAATATCTCCGCAAATATAGCGCAAAAAGCTCTGAAATTTGGACCCAAGATTTAGCGCAACGTCTTCTCAAATGGGTTTTTTTCTGAAATGTCACAAAAACAAAGTTATAGCAAAAATGCCACGATGACCTGTTTGGAGCAGCGAAACCCTAGAATCCAAAGCTCTGATACCAAATGTTATAGAAACCAGCTTCAAGAAAGATAAGAAAAGATAGATCAATGCCTTAGAATTTAGCCTCTTCGAGGGGGAAACCTCCTTTACATTACATAAATGAACAATTCTTGGATGATTCAAATGATAAACCTCCTTTCTATATATAGGAGTCTAAGGAGTCACAATATAACCCAACTGACCTAACAATAATAATATAAAGCCACAAAAATAATAATAGAGGGATTCTATGGGGCATAGTAATAACAATAGGGGCACAACAATATTAATAAGGGGTATAACTACATTAGTAATGGGGTAGTCACTAGTATTATAGGGACCTAACAAGTATGTAGAAATCATTTTACATGGTTTCAAAAAACACCCTTGATGTCATACTTCCCTTTATTCCACTAACATTGATACTACTTTTGGGCATTTCTTTCATCTTCAGGACATAGTCTTTCTAAGTGATTAATTTGTCATTTATTACATAAATATTGGGCAGTCCCTTCTAGATCAATGCTTCTATTCTATTAGTGAACCTATTTACTTGCAACTCCAAGCTTTCACATATTTGTTCCCACTATTCAATGAGGTTCCTCTTTGTCAAGACTTTCTTGACTTCCAAAATAGTGACAGTTCTATCACTAATCCCTACTTCTTCAAGCTCATACTTGGAATTAGAGTTCAAGAACTTGATAACATTGGAGGCTTTTGTGGGCATCTCTCCAAGCTTATCTCTTCCCTGCACAATAGTTTCTGTACCCTTTTCTATCAACTCTTTCTGCTCAAATATGATTTGGATAGAAGGCCAAATATCATTCATGGAATCTAGTATATTAATCCAAATGGTTTCATTGGCTTGGGCTAGGTTTGACAATTTGAAGTGTTAGTTTCCACCTTTTGCAACTTCTCTAACAATCTCTAGGATTTTTACATTTCAGTAACCCAAGCAGCTTCAGCTTTGGCCTTTTGCACTTCTTAAGCTTTGAGTTGGCCCTGAAAAGTCTTAATCGCCTTTGACTGGAGTGGCTAAAATGGATGTTCCTATTGCTGGAAGCCAAGAAATGGGTATGGCATCTAGGGGGAAAATGGCCATCTTCTGACTCTCTTCTTTCTCCTTTATCATTCTCTCCATGTTTGCCTCCATTTGTCTATTCTACTCTATGATCAACTTCATCATGGCTACCTTCTGTGCTTCAATTTCTTCAACGTCCTTGGTTAATGGATCCTTTGTGGCTAGCAGCTTGAGCTGCTTTCTCAAGGCTGCAATGTCTAGGTTCTTTTTAATAATCTCCTTAACAACATTGACATATTTGGGATCGTATACTATTTTTAACACCAAGTCTTCCAAAGACTTGATCCTATTATCTTTTGTAATGGAGGATACTTTCTCCATTTTTAGTTGATGTAGAAGATATCATTTCACCATTATTCTTATGCATTTCCATTTGATCAATGGGATGTATGTCTTTAGTGCTGAAATCAAAAGTAGTACTCTTGTAGTCTGCTACTGATTTTGGCTGTGGAACTTGGGCCTCAAGGAATGCCATCTGTATTTTTCCATGCTCTGTGTCAAAGAATAAAAATAACCTACTCTGTGATCTGGAAGTCTACTTCCAAAACTGATTATAATTATTATTTTTTAGAATCTCATTTCTGAGATTAATCTTGTTGTACCTGTTGTTGAGCCTCAAAATTACTCTTTCCCTAAGCAATTCTTCTTATTCCTTTTCTTTGTTTTTCCATGAGAACGATGCATTCTCATCACCAATGACCGGTATATACTGTCTTGAGGAGGACATTTAGTGATTTACATGTTATTCGTTTATGTTTTGTTGTTTGAATAAATTTTTGTATATTAGCTACAGAATGCAACCTATTATGTAGCTAATTAGTTGTTCCGCAACTACCTTCATGCTTTAACAGGTTCCAGGTGTTAGAAGGAGAAACTAGCTACATGGGCAACTTGGAAATCATCATGACATGGACCTTGTCCTATTCACTTAACCAGGTCGACAAAGAAGATGGCATAAGACTATGGTAAATGAATAAGTCAAACGTAGAGACCGAAGGTAATAGGACTCTGTTTCATGGTTAATTAACACATTTCACAGTGATGGGAAACATTATCTGGAACAACTACCTGTACCTACAGACTCCAACAACCACCTGTACAACTGAATCCAACAGCCACCATGTCTTAGATTTATGTCTCCAGTAGCCGAGGAAGAAATTCTACATATCTGTCTTCTACGTGTTTGGTTGTAGCATGTTTTTCTCCACAAACAGTTGTATGGATTTTCTTATAAATACCTATGTAAAGGACCGAAAAAGTTAGTGGTAATAGTGATAGTTTTATTGTGAAATCGAAGGTTTAAAATTTGTAATTCCTGGGAATTTTGTGTCCCTGTTTTTAATATGAAGACCACATGTTTTATGGACATCTGAAGGATTTTTCTTGGAGTTGACTGAGAAAGCATAGCCTACTCAGTTGCAGAGAGCCCCTACACTGAAGAAGGTTTCATTTCATTTCATTTTTCTTCTACTTGTCAACTGTAATTCATCATTTTATTTCATAGTGTTTATAATCATTTTCTTACTAACAATGTTTATAATGCAATTTTCATCATTTTCTTATTAATAGTATTCATAATTTAGAGTAGCTTCTTTTTGCTTGATCTCTTTCTATTTTTTATCAGTAGTTAGAAACTGAAACTCAGTAATGTAATCTAGTTTACTTCATTCATTGTTTTACTAGTCTTTAAATTCTCAATTAGACTAATGAGTGCCATTTACTGTCTTTGCCATTTTATTTTTATTTTACTGACTCATGGTGTTAATGAATGTTTATGAAAAACCCTTCAAGTTCATAATTCATCCTAAACTAAGTGGTTAAACATTTCATTTATGCAATGAGTCTTTACTGCATGTCTGTATTTGTTTTCTCTTAGAATAATGAAGTACAAAATTCCTCAAATGTCATCCCAAGGAGACTTTCTCCCAAAATTGAGAGGCAGAGTAACTAAGTATTTCATTTAGTTTTATTTATGTAATTAGTTAGACATCAATTGCAAATTTCAATTTAAGTTTTAATTCATGATTTGGAAATAATAGTGAAACAAGAATAGAAACTTTGTTTTCATTTCTTGCTTAAGCTCTGCTTCCAAGTCTTTCTTAAGATCTGTTTTCATTTTTAGATTTTGAGCAGTTTCTACGAAAGTTAGATTTAAGTTTTTGATAATTACATTGAAAATCATTAGGAACTAGAGACCAAGAACCCCCAAAACAACATAAAACACAAAAACAACGAAGTAAGAAGGGTTATCTAGAACAAACATTGCACTACACTTCATCAGTTTACGATACTCAAATTGATAATTTATGTAGAGAAATTTAGGGCACTAAATTGACCAAACATTTTGGCGTTGTTGTTGGGGAAGTGTAACTAGGTAGCCTTATCTCTTACATTAAAAAAAAACAATGACATGCATAGAGAAAGAGACTCTAGGGGTAGATTTATAGCTAGGGGTAGAAGTTCAATTCCTAGAACACCACCTACTCCACCAAGAACAAGAAAAGACACACCTCCATCCCAAACTCATACTCCAAACCATAGGACTCCTGGAATTCCAGGGGAAAAAATCCAATCAAAAGAATATCCTACTTCATCTACCAATTCAGTCCTAGGGGAGAAAAAATTTGAATCTCCAACAGAAGGAATAGCCTTTTCACCTCCACAGGAGAGCACATTGTAGTTGAAGAATTAGGAATACCTGGCGAGGAAGAAGAAGTAGAACCTCTCTCCCATATTCCATTAATAGAAGAACCAAAGGAGGAGGAAGTAACCTTATTGATTGAACCCTATACTGACTCTGAAGAAACTATAATGGCAAAAGAGGACCAAGATGGAGAATTCTCACTGTTTGGAGGAGGGGGTAGAGGG
Organism: Pinus taeda; assembly: GCA_000404065.3. Classification (NCBI taxonomy): domain Eukaryota; kingdom Viridiplantae; phylum Streptophyta; class Pinopsida; order Pinales; family Pinaceae; genus Pinus; species Pinus taeda. Next base: position 4,847 of record APFE030703456.1, on the reverse strand, counting down.
AGAGGTAGAGGAAATAATGGAGGAGGTAGAGGAAATAACGAAGGAGGAAGAGGAAATAGGGAAATAGATAATTATTTTTGATTCCTTATAGTGGATGAGGAAACAAATGCTACAATGAAAAATATCTCACCTTCTATCCTCCCAAATGTTTATTGATTGAAAAGTGAGGATCCTGAAACATTTTTGTTTGAGTTTGAAGTCTTGTGCAGAACTTATGACTATCTAGAAGGCTCTCAAAAACTTAAATTGTTTCCTTCAACACTAAAAGGAGCTTCTTTGAAATGGTTCATGGAGTTAGTCACTCAGTCCATTAGAACACGGAATGACATGATTTTTTTTTTTTGGATAGGTACTTGGATTATTGCATGACTACCAATTGTTATCACTTAGATTTTCCCAGAAGTTGTAAGAAGGGGAAAGGGGTCTAAGGTAACCACAAAACAACTTTTGTGTACAGAATCTAGCCAATCTGTTCCTAGAGAGGACTCTCTCTTTTAGATTTAGATTTGTTTTGTAAGGTTTTAGGCTAATTATGAAAGCTTTGGGATTTTTGGTTGTATTTGGTGGTGAAATTCAATAGAAGATGGGTAGAACTGAATATTTCAGGCCATTGGGCTAATGGAGTCAAAAGAAGATGGCTCAACTAGATTTGGTTTCTCAACAAAGGATGGCTTCACAGGGCAAGATAGCTAAACAATGAGCAAATAGAGACTTGAAAAGATGGGATGGACTTAAAAAGGATGAAGGGAAATTAAGAATCCTTCAACATATTTTAAGAGAAGAGAAATTGACTAATCACCAACAAAGAGAAATTAAGAATTCTTTACTAAATGATCAAAATGAGCAAACTAGGAAACAAGATTAATTAAGAATTCATTGTTTATGCTAGTTTAGAAGAAAACATTGAGAACAAAAATGATTGAAGATAGATTACACTTAAGCACTTTCTGAATTATTCTTTTTCATTTTAATATTCAGATATGGAACATAATTGATATAATAAACAAGAAAAAAATATCACATGAGATATAAGATACTTATTTGTCTGGTGTTCAACACATGAATCCTGTGAAAAGTCCTTTGCATTAATTCTTCATCCAGCCAGCCATGAAAAATTTGTCCAACATCACTTTATTCCAAAATAATCAGTTTTACAACAATGTCTAAGAATCCACCCTCAATACTCTAAACGAAGGAGTATTTATACAAAAATTTTACAATAAAATATCTCATAACAAAGTGAGATATATTCTGAGATGACTAACTAGAATTTATATGAATATAGGGCCAGATAGTCTCGTAGATAACAAATAGAGGAAAACGGATGGTTTGCTGTCCCTATTCTTGAGAGTGTGCTGGAGTTAAGCCCTATGATTTGGCATCTTGTTGTCTTTGATGTAATTCTGTGCTGGCTACTTTGTTTTTATCTTCTTACTGATACAATTTACCTACATCTAACACTCTTTACTTGTTGATCTATGTTTATCCTCTTTCATCCCATTGACTGTAGTAAATAACCAAAATTTACCTTTTACCAACGAGAAACTACAAAATTTCTAACATTTCTTCCCACCATTTTGGCTGTGGTATTTTGGATTTTTTAAGCTTTCTAAGAGTTTCATCAGTTTCAGTGTACCTGAAAAAGGTAGGCTGAATTGGAAACAAGTGCTTTATTTCATGCTCAACATAGAACATGTTTTCTAGACTGTCATAGAGAACTCTACCTATAGGGAGTGCTTTTGATGCTGATGCATTTGTTGATGAACTTGCCTGGTTGCCTGCATATTGATTCAATTTGTCGACATAGTTTATATGCCTCATTAATTTGTCATTAATAACTAAAGGACTAGGTAGCCCTTTACTCTGCAAAATACCAAATTTCTCCATAAAAGCATTAATTTCCTCCTGCATGTCATGGCATCTTCTTTCTAAATTTTGCATCAAAGTCCTTTTAGTTAATACCCTTTTGACTTCTAGAATGGTCCATGTTCTGTCTTCAATGCCTAGTTCATGAAGCTGGTACTTATTCTTGTTATTCAAAAAATTTATGAGCTTGTGGCTTCCTCAGGCATCTTTCTTAATTTTGCTTATCTTGTTAATCTGTTCTTGGGCTGCCTTTACCAAATCTATCTGCTCAAAAATTATTTGGATTGATGGCCAAACATCATTTATTGAGGCCCATATAATCTTCTTAATGTCTGTCAGAGGCTTGTCAAATGTGAGATCTTTTTCTAATGATTTCACCTTGTTTTCTTGTCCTTTGATTTCCCTTGTTTTTTCTAAAACATTTATCTTTAAGAGATCATATTTTTGCTCTAAGTTGACATATTGTTCTTTTATCTTTTTTATCTCTGAAACTTACAATTGCATTTCTTCCATTGATTTTATTAGCTCCTCTGTACTTAGATTTAAAACCCTTGTTGACGTTGTTCTTGTTCCTGTACCTACCTCTGTAGTTGGACCTGTGACTACCTCAGTTGTGGCTACTGGAATGTTTGGTGCCAGAGCTGTTCCAAGGGTTGAAGGGACTGCAGTTGAGACTACTGGTATCACATTGGGAGGCTGAGAGGTCGACTCTCCCTGCTTGTCCTTCAATGATTTTTCTAGTTCTTGCTGTTGGCATTATGGTTCTGGTATGATTATATGTTTCAGATGTTGTACTTGATGGCAACACCCATAGCATGGCTCTCATTTTTTATGAAAATAAAGAAGTACGCAGGAGAACAGTTCTAGAGATGCTTACCCGTAGGTATACCATACAGGGACCGCGTCCAAATACGCAGGTTACCCATTCATGGGGTGCGTATCCCAGTGCACACACTTCAAGGAAGTAAAGCGCCCACACGTGGGGTTTCTCATGGTATTTAGCCGACGGTATTGTGTTATCATGGTTTTGGCCTGTGGTATTGTTTATTTTATTAATATTATTGAGCCCCATGATCCTTGATTTGAGGAAGAGCATGCCTATATAAAGATAAGGAGATCATTTGGCTTGTGCATCTTTTGAGTATTGAAAATCTTAAGATCTGATCTATTTGGGTTCTCGGTTTAAAAAGCTTGATCTATAGAAGAGAAGTTGGAAGCGAATCTGTGAAGGGTGATCTCTCGAGCGCAAGATCAGATCTGATTATCTGACTGTATTTTGGCCCTAATCAGAGGTGCACAGGTGATCAACAGTGGCAGTTCGTGGGTACGCAGAGGAAACAAAGGGTCAGTGCATGGGTATGCAGAAGAGGCGAAGGTGCAGCGTGTGGGTACGCAGAGGCGACAAAGGTGAAGTGCGTGGGTACGCAGTGCGTCAGTGCTTCAGGTGCGTGCTTGCTATTTAAGTACGCGGCGCGACAGTGTTTTTGGGTGCGTACCTGCGGTGACAGTACGCAGTGCGTTAGTTCTTCTGGGTGCGTGCCTACCTTGCAGTACGCGGCACGATAGTACATTTGAGTGCGTACTGTACGCAGATCAGTGAAAGGAGCAGTGCGTGGCCACGCAGTACAGTAGAAGTAACTCTGCGGGTATATGCAGAGAAGCAGAAGGTGAGGTGTGTAGCGATGCAGGCCAGTAAGAAGAAAACTGCGTATCTGTCTTAAGAACTTCTATTGGTTGAATTTTTCTTGTTGATAAGGTGTTCTGGGTTTAGCTCTGTTACTGTTGATCTGGTTATTGCAGCTGACTATATAATTTACATGTACTTGATGATCATTTGATGTATATGGATCCAGTTTGAAAATTTATGAAAAGTGGTCCTTGAAAAGAAGAAGGGGGTTGTAGCTCCCTTCTAGGAGAGACTGGAAAACGAGAGAGAGAGTTGTAGCTCTCTGCAGGTTGCAGCCTGCGTACTGGTAAAGGACTGCACCAGTACAAGACAATTGTAAAAGGAGTTTCTAATTTGAAAGAAGATAGAGACATATTGCAGCAGGTGGTTTTCACCCACATTGGGTTTCCACCTTATATCTGGTGTTCTTTGATGTGACTGTCTGATTTTCTTGTTCATGCTCATTATTTATAGTATTGGTATGCAAAAATAAGTCAAATTATAAATAAGAAAGATTTGGAAAAGGAATTAGATAATACTGATTCACCCCCCCTCTCAGTATTATTGTCAACAATTGGTATCAGAGTAGGTCCTTCTAAAAGAAGCTTGATCGCTTGAAGGAAGATCTTTTCATCATGAGCAACAACGAGAGGGAAGCATCTATCAGGCCACTGGTTTTTGATGGAACAAACTTCAATTATTGGAAGGTAAGAGTTACTGCCTATCTTCAATCTCTTGGTACAGAAGTTTGGAACATTGTAGAGACAGGCTATGCTTTTCCTTCAACTACTCCTACAGATGCAGACGAGAAAAAGAAGTATGAAACAAATGCAAAAACAGTCAGTACCCTATTAGGATGTATATCCCAATCAGAATTCATGAAGGTAATGCACTATAAATCCGCAAAAGAAATATGGGACAAAATTGTCACAAGCTATGAAGGAGATGAACAGGTAAAGCGTGCCAAACTTCAAACTCTCAGGATTCAGTATGAGACTCTCAAGATGTATAATGATGAAAGTGTGGCTAACTATTTTCTTCGGGTAGATGAAATTGTAAATTGTATGAAAAATTTGGGTGAAGAAATAAAAGAGGCTATTGTGGTTGAAAAGGTTCTAAGATCATTATACCCCAATTTGAATCTAAAGTATCTGCAATAGAAGAAAAAGAAAATCTACGAATTCTTACTATGTCTCAGCTACATGGAATTCTAACTGCTTATGAAATGAGAAAGGGAGGTCCATCAAATAGAAGAGAAGCTGTTTTCAAGGCATCAGGCAAAGGAGATTATTATGAAGAAAGCCACGTCCCAGAA